>JAULJZ010054625.1:0-13843 GCA_032270985.1 Heliamphora pulchella
AGCTCCAGTGGCGGTGTTTTTGAGACAAAAACCTTTCTTCAGACCAAAGAAACCCCTTTTCTCTGCCTTCTCTCTAGCTTTGAGGGCTCGGGGCTTGGTTTTGTGTTTGATCCTTCGTGGATCCTTGCTATCGGGGTCGAGGGCTTCGCATCCATCCGATTGAATTCTCGTTCTGACGCCATTCAGTTTTGAGACGTCGAGTTCTTGACTCTCCGAGGTAGAATTCTAGACCCTACTACTGTATAAGGGTGTTATATGTAATTATACGTATTTTCAACAGATAGAAAATACATCAAATGTGATTTTCATGTGTAATCATAAATTTTGGGTAAAAGTGGGATTTTTACGCCTTTTATCAGTTGTATACATGTTTTGGGTACGTGGTATCCACAGTTTTCAAAAGGAGGTTTGAAAATGAGGTGTTTTGTGAAAATGGTGAAAAACGTGCTTTTTGGAGGTTTGGAGCTAACCCGCGGGGTTGATTCTCACCTTTTAAACGTTTTGATGGAAATAGTTTTTGATCTCCATGTTGATGGATTGAATCACTTTTTATACATGTGTTGCATAAAACATTTTTACGGGTTTTCATAGTAGAGTTACGGTGGATTTTAAAATGTTCTCCATAGATGTACCGTAACAGTAGGTGTGTTGAGTTGGGCTTTCATTGCTCCTCGGTGTAAGTCCGAAAATGTGCGCAGAGTAGGTCCCTACGTGCCTTCTGGTTAATCCCCGTAAACGAGGTTGGTGGGTGCTTAGTACCCTCGGGTTGTGATCCCATAAACTAAGTGGTTGTGTGGGTGCTTAGTGCCCTCGGGTGTGACCCTGTAAACTAAGTTGGTTGCCTCCGTTAATGGCGTTGTTGCTATAATTCCATATAGAACTTGTCTTTACTAAACCTACGGGTCGAGGGTAATGGACGAGAGTCTATAGTTGTTATCTTTATCGACGTGGCAGAGTCGGTACATAGGACTATATTTATATCTTTCTCCTCGGCTGTGTGGCCTGAGTGGAGCATACTGTTTATTTATAGCTTTCCCTTAACTGTGGCATGATATCTGTTATGATGATATGCATAGTTTGAAGGATGAAAAACATGGGTTTTTACGAGATAAAACCTTTTGAGACTCGTGTTAGTCTGACGAAAAACTTGTGATTTTAGAAGGAAAACTTTTTTGGCTCTTGTGGTTATGCCCGTGTGTGTGTAATTGGATAGCCTTTTTTACAGCTTCATTGTCTATGTTTTATTGGGCTTTGGCTCACGGTGTGGGATTTTACTGCAAAACTTTTCAGGTTAGCATGATGAGTTGATCTAGTTGCAGAGGTGACGGAAGACTTGTTGTAGTTTTTCCTGTTTTTGTACATGTACTTTTACATGTAACGCCTGTGATGACTGGTTTTGTACGCCTTTAGACGATATGTTTATTAATATATGAAATGCATGTTTTCAGTCTATGAGAGTTGAACTGTGGGGATCTTTTATCCAAATGTTGTATTTTGATTATCAACTATAAAACCTATTTTTCTTAAATAGGTGTTTTGGTGGGCTTTCGCGTGACCCGGATGTTTGGGGCGTGACATATGAGATGAATATTAAGATGGATGATGAGGATAACAACAAGAAGAAGAAGGGCATTGACTTCAAGTCTTCAAATCATGACGAATAATTCGATGAAGACTCCTTAAGTGATGAGAACGAAGATATGGCCCTCATCACAAAAACACTCACATGATTTCTTAGAAATAAGAAACAAGGAGGAAAAAGGTTCTTCAAGAAGGAAGGACACAAAGGCGAGCCTACCAAATTCAAGGGCGATTCAAGAAAATTCAAAATTGATCACAAGAAAGATGAGATCATTTGCTATGAATGTAAAAAGCCCGGACATGTCAAGCCTGAATGTCCTCAACTTAAGAAGCTGTTCAAAAAGGGCTTTAAGAAGGCCATGATAGCCGCATGAGGTGAAAGTAATGACAGCAGCTCCGAGGATGAAAGAAAAGAAAATGAAATTGCAAATCTATGCCTCATGTCACAGGAAGATGAGGTGGTAACACCTGACCCATTTTCCTTAAATGAATTACAAAGTGCATTTGAAGATTTGCACGATGAATTTAGAAAAATGGATGCTAAGAACTTTATTCTAAAAAAGTTAGTTCTTTCCTTGTCGTTTGAAATAGAAACCTTGAAAAATGAAAAGCTTGCTTTATTAAAAAAAGTTTCTGTTTTAAAAGATGAAAACAAGGTTCTAAATGAAAAGGTTGAAGACCTAACTAAAATTGCTTACCAGTTCACTCTTGGAAAGAACAACTTAGACAAACTTCTCAGCATGCAAAAATGTGTTTTCAACAAAGTCGGGATTGAGTATAAACTAAAGAAGAAACAAAAGTTCTTAAGCAATATCTTTGTCAAATTATCTTCTAATCACTTAAATGTAACTTGCTTTCATTGCTATGAACATGGATACAGTGTCACACATTGTCCACAAAGAAAATCTTTAAGTTATCTGTCAAGAAGGTTTGGGTTCCTAAGGGAACACGTCCTCAAGGAACTAACTCCAAAGGACCCAAAAAAATTTGGGTACCAAAAATCAAAAATTAATTCTTCTTGCAGGTATGTTTCAAGTTCTCATTCAAGGAGGAGATGTGGTATCTTGATCGCACTTGCTCAAGACATATGGCAGATGACCAATTAATGTTTTCATTCCTCAAACCAAAAGATGGTGGGTTTGTAACATTTGGAGACAATAGCAAAGGAAAAATCATAGGAATCAGTTGTATCGGTAAAATTTCTTCCTCTTTTGTTGAAAACGTTTTGCTTGTTGACGGTTTAAAATATAACCTTCTTAGCATAAGTCAACTTTGTGACAAAGGCCACAAAGTTGTCTTTAATCATGCTAAGTATGCTATTGAAGATTCAACCAATAGTAAAGTTATTTTTGAAGGTCATAGGTATGAAAATGTTTACACATTCAATCTAAATGTCCTTTCTAAAAATGGCACCAAGTGCTTAGCCGCCTTGAGTGATAATAGTTGGTTGTTGCATGGAAGGCTTGAACATGCATCCATGAACTTGATTTTCAAAATTTTGAAAAAGGAATTGATAATTGGATTACCCCAAATCAAATTTAAAAAGGACAAAGTGTGTGATGCATGTCGACAAGACAAACAAGTTAGAAGTTCTTTTTATTTAAAAAATGAGATTTTAACTTCTAGACTCTTACAACCATTGCACATGGACTTATTTGGTCCAACAAGGACTCTAAACCTTGGAGGCAAAAGATATGCATTTGTTATTGTTGATGACTTTTTAAGATACACTTTGGTGCTTTTTCTAGCTCATAAGGATGAGACATTTGCCTCTTTTGCAAAACTGTTTCGGAGAGTTCAAAACAAAAAAGATTTTCAAATAACAAGTATCTGAAGTGATCACAGTAGAGAATTTAAAAACAATGATTTTGAAAAGTTATGTGAAAAAAATTGTATTAACCATAACTTCTCTGCTCCTAGAACCCCTCAACAAAATAGAGTTGTTGAGAGAAAGAATAAGACCTTGGAAGAAATAGCTAGAACCATGCTCTGTGAAAATAATCTACCACGATACTTTTGGGTCGAGGCTGTCAACACAGCTTATTTTATCGTGAACAGAGTTATGATACGAGCTTCTCTCAAGAAAACCCTATATGAGCTATGGAATGGAAGAAAATCTATCATCAGCTATTTTTGTACTTTTTGGTGCAAATATTTGGTTTTGAACAACAATAAAAAAATTTTGGGCAAGTTCGACGCAAAATCTTATGAATGTATTTTTCTAAGATATTCATTATCTAATAAAGCTTATAGAGTCTTTAACAAAAGGACCCTAATTGTTGAAGAATGTATACATGTGGTATTTGATGAAGCTAACCTTAGTTCTTCAAAAGATTTTTGTGAAGATAGTTTGATTGACATAGAAAAAGGTATTGAAAATATTTTCATTAAAGACCTAGATGAGCCAAATCAAGAGGAAGCTTTAAATCCTCAACAAAATGAAGTTCAACAGGCTGTTGGACCTTCAAATCCTGAAAATCCAAATTTGCCTAAAGAATAGATGTATGCTCATGGTCACTCAAAAGTTCTTATCATTGATGATCCATATCGAGATATCAAAACTCGATCTTCTCTACATAATATTTGTGGTAATCTAACATTTCTTTTCCAGACAGAACCAAAATATTTTGATGAAGCCGAAAACAATGAGCTTTAGACCTTAACTATGCAAGAAGAGCTAAATCAATTTGAAAGAAATAAGGTTTGGACTTTAATCCCAAGATCTAAGGAACACTCCATCATCTGTACAAAATGGGTTTTTAGTAACAAAATGGATGAGAATGGAGTAGTTCTTCGGAACAAAGCTTGATTGGTAGCCCAAGGTTACAATCAAGAAGAAGACATGGATTTTGATGAGACTTTTGCTCTTATGGCTAGGCTTGAAGCCATTAGGATGTTGCTTGCTTTTACATGATTTAAAAATTTCAAATTCTATCAAATGGATGTCAAAAGTGCCTTTTTAAATGGTTTTATCTCGGAGAAAATTTTTGTGAAACAACCTCCTAGTTTTGAAAAATTAGATTTTTCAAACTATGTTTGCAAACTTACCAAAACTTTTTATGGTTTAAAGCAAGAACCTAGAGTATGGTATAAAAGGCTAAGCAAATTCTTGATTAGAAATAAGTTTTTTAAAGAAAAAATTGATACCACTCTTTTCATCAAGTCACAAGAAAATGATAAGTTAGTTGTCCAAATTAATATAGATGATATTATTTTTTGTGCAACTAACGAATCTCTTTACAAGGACTTTACTAAGTGTATGCAGGAAGAATTTGAGATGAGTATGATGGGAGAACTCAACTATTTCTTTGGACTTCAAATCGAGCAAACACAAGAAGGAATCTACATTAATTAAGCTAAGTATACAAGGGACCTATTGAAGAGGTTTGGCATGTTGAAAACAAAATCCATGTGAACCCCGATGTGTCCTACAACAAAGTTTGACAAGGATGAAAAACACTATAGAGGTATGATCGGATCTCTACTATACTTAACTGCTAGCTGTTCTGATATTATATTTAGTGTTTGTATGTGTGCTAAATTTTAATCTAACCCTAAAGAATCACATGTAACCGCCGTTAAGCGCAACTTTAGATACCTCTTAGGTACACAAAACCTATGATTATTCTATCATAAAGGAATAGCCTTTGAGTTATTTGGCTATTCAGATGCTGATTTTGTCGGATGTAAAGTTGATAGAAAAAGTACAAGTGGAATTTATCAATTCTTAGGACACTCACTAATCTCATGGTTTAGCAAGAAACAGAACTCAGTAGCCTTTTCTACAGTCGAGGCTGAATACAAAGCAACTGGTAGCTGTTGTGCACAAATGTTTTGGATGAAACAACAACTAGAGGACTATGATTTTTACTTAGATATATATCCCTATAAAATGTGATAACACTAGTGCAATCAATATATCCAATAACCGAATACAACACTCAGAACCAAACACATTGAGATTAAACATCATTTTATAAGAGATCATATGCAAAAATGTAACATTGAACTTGAATTCATAGGCACAGATTACTAACTTCTAGATATACTTACTAAGCCATTAAATGAAGAAAGAATATGCTATATAAGAAGAGAACTTAGTATGTTATATGCACCTAATTGATTATTAAAATATCATACCAACCATGTCTTTCAATACATCTCAATGCTTTTTATATTCTAAAGTGGTATTTGAAAAGTGTTGACCCTACTTGAAAAAGTGTCGACTCATGTGTGTTTGAGTTGACTTAAAACTATATGGAAGAGATACTGCGGGAAAAAGTGTCGACTCAATTTCGATGTCTTGCTCTCGATAAATTTGGGTCGACCCAATGCTTAAACGTGTTGACTCAAATGGCCAAATGTGTCGACCCTTTCTGAAAAAGAGTCGGCACAATTTTTAATTTCGGACACCCACACTCACGAAGAAAAGTGTCGGCTTAAAACTCGTTTGTGTAGACACAAATCTTTTTACCTATTTAAGAGGCACCGGTCCCCACTATTCGCGTCGTTTTCTCTCTCTCTCTAACTGTTCAACTCTCGTCGTTTTTTTTCTCTTTTGAAAAACGAGTCGACCCATCATCTTCTCTCCTCTATTCAATCTATCACTACAAGAAATTTGAGTTTTAGCAGTGGTAATAGCGTCACAAAAAGTTATAAAAACCACCGCTAAATGTCCTTACAGTTTATACCAGTGCTTTGTAAACCGTCGCCAGAAGCACTGGGAGATACCCATCGGTGTAGGTAAACAGCGACGTGTTTGGCAAATGCTGGTATAGTCTTTTTAATTCTAGCGGTTACTTTAGCGACGGTTTATAACGCTGGTAAAGAGTTTAATACGATGGTTTTTGAACAATGTATAGCAACGGTTTTGAACTGCTGCTATTTTTTTTGTCTTAATACCAACGATGACTTTAGCGACGGTTTAAAATGCTGGTAAAGAATATAATGCAATGCTTTTAAACAATATATAGTGACGATTTTGAATCGTTGTGATTTTCTCAATAAATTAAAATTACTGCTATAGGGTCGAATTTAGTAACATTTCTAATTACTAGCAAGAATTATTTAATGCTTCTAAATTTTACTTTTCGTAACACTTGTGAGTGCTACTGAAATCTATTCAGATTTATTTTACCCTGTTTGATAGCATAAATTTAAAAGAAAATTAATGCTATTATTACAAATATTCAATAATTTTCATTGCATCCACAATACCTACTAATATAATCACAAATATGTACTAAAATTCTTTTTATAAAATGATCTAATAACTCCAAATTTTGAAAGCGATGGAATTTGTATTTTTATAAACCACAATAATTTGTAACAAACATTACATAATCTGTTCATTATTCAAAAATAAATACAAGTGTTCCATAATAAGCTGGACACAATCCCTCAAAAAAAAGATAGGTTTCTTCATATTTAAAGCACAAGTAAAAATATGATATCATGCCATTGTTATGAAACCCTCCACACTAGTTTTCAAATTAAGAAAATGAAACCATCATTGGGTGCTTTTAAATTGTCCCATTACCTGCAATACAAATGGCAATAATTTAGAATAAATATCATTTGCAATTTTTATAAGATATAATAAAGAATTTAAATTAAGAGAGATTATGACCTACACCATTAAGTAAACTCAAATAAAATACAAACCCGAGTTTTCTATTTTTCAGTAACAATACCACCCTAAGCAATGACCACGCTTTTTTTTTTCCTACAGAAGTTGTGAAAAACAATGAAAAACAAAAAAATCCCATGTGTATTATATACTTTCATATGATTTACTACACGTTTTAACCAATTGTAAGTAGTAGACAAATATCCATTGTAGTCTCACATTAAAATTAGTTCATGAATAGAATGTATTTCGATCAGAAGGTTCTATTTTTTGATTCGCATACGATGATCTGTTGCGTATTTGTAGAGAAACTTCATCAAGGGGATCAGTATTTCTATCATGAACCTAAATTACACAAAACACAACTCACATAAATAAATGAAATTATTATTTGTAAAGCTGTAAATTAACTAGTAAAACAAGACATTGCAAACTTTCATAATGTTAAGCATAAACATAACTTATAAACTAGTAGGACCATGTAAGTGCCTAAGCAAAAAGGCCACTTGCTCTTTCGAAGTGTTTACTTTACCCGATTGAGTTTTCAATTGATCTACTTGAGTTTGTAACTTATCTTCTTGAGTTTGTAGTTTATTTTTCAACTCACTGATTGTTTTCTTGTCTCTTGCTCTCTCTTCCCACTTTGGGCCGAAAGTTTCCCATTATCAAACCCTAAACAGATCTCATACGCCAGAAATTTGACCAAATCTAGATTATATTATTCCATGAAACTCAAATTATTGATGTACCAAAGTAGATGAGTAATTTGTCAACACAAACAAAGTTACGAAACATGTTGATCAACATTGGTAGTGGCAACATTATCACAACTTATCAGGAGTCAAATGACATAATGAAACTTGTAGTTCTTAATTTTTCCTAAAATTGATCCTAGACATCAACAAAACCAATAGACTCACCTAGATTGTCTTAATCATATGAACTGATTCAACATATCAATTAAACCACACAATGTCGTTACGTCATTTCCACAAGGCATCTGAACTGGCCTTCATACTTTAAACGATTTTTATGCAAAAGTTTATGCAATCGTGCAATTAACATGACAAGCAAAATTTCCTCAACTACCTCTGTCACAACCATATGACCAGGAGAAGAATCCATAAAAGAAATCCATATATGTATCACTACCAGGAAAGGATAGAAAATTAACTTACACTATAAAAATAACATAAAAGGAATTCGTGCCTTTTTTTATTAGCAGCAGCAAATGAAGGTTGGTTCAAACTTCAGAGAGAAAGAGAGAGGGTTTCTATCCTTTATGTCTTCCCAACTATATAAATACTCATATACAACCAGCACGACAGAAAATACCCAAAATAAAAGAATCCAGTGATAAAAATGTTAAGAACAATCATTTATTTTAGAGAAAAATGAGATGAAAAAACAAAACGTTTTGATCTTTTTTATTACCGAAGCTGATCCTGTGAGACCCCAACCCGTTTCATTTTGGAATGATTAAGTGTTCAAGTTATTTCATGACCTCAGTAATGTTTTAGGTACACCATTGGCGCGTGTTCGGGTTTCGTTGAGGCTTGTTTGGTTAGTGTTGGGGCTGAAAAATCTGTTTCACGCTGAAGAACCAATTTAACGCACAGCACAGTAGTCCAGTCGACTGGACTGGAGGATTCAGTCGACTGGAGCGGCAGAAGGCATGTTCGGTCGACTGGACAAGGTGGTTCGGTCGACTGGACAGTGAAAATTTTTCGTGTCTATAAATATCAGGGGCCTGAGATATTTTTGAAATTCATTACTTCTAAGCTAAGTTTCGGTTCTCTCTGCCTTCTCTCTAGATTTTGAAGTGCCCGGGGTTCAGTTTTCTATGATCGAACTGCATATTCTTGCTGTTGCTGCCGGAGGCTTCGCATATATCCGGATAGATTCTCGTTTCGACGAGGTTCGATTTTTTAGGTTTCGAGTTTTGACTCTCCGAGGTAGGATTCTAGACCCTACTACTGTTAAAGGGTGTTACATGCAATTATATGTGTTTTTACCAGGTGAAAAATACATTAAGTGTGGTTTTCATGTTTTAAACCTTGGTTTTTGGGTAAAAAGTGGGTTTTTACGTCTTTCTTGGTTTTATACATGATTCGAATGTGTTGATATCCGTAGTTTTTAAAAGGAGGTTTGAAAACGAGGTATTTTGTGAAAAACGTATTTTTTGAGGTTTAGAGCTAACCCTTGGGGTTGAGTCTCAGCTTTTAAAATATTTTGTTGAAAATATGTTGTTACATGCTTGTAGATCTCCATGTGGATGGATTAGATCACTTTTATACATGTGATGTAGAACTGCTGTGTGGGTTTTTAAATGTTTTTCATAGATGTACCGTGACAGTGGGTGTGTTGAGTTGGGCTTCCATTGCTCCCTAGTGTAAGTTCAAAAACGTGCGCAGAGTAGGTCCTTACGTGTCTTCAGGTTAATCTCCGTAAACGAGGTGGTAGGTGCTTAATGCCCTCGGGTTGTGAACCCGTAAACTAAGTGGTGGTGGGTGCTTAGTGCCCTCGGGTTGTGAACCTGTAAACTAAGTGGTGGTGGGTGCTTAGTGCCCTCGGGTTGTGAACCTGTAAACTAAGTGGTTTACATTGTCGTGACTCTGTATAGAACTTGTCATTACTTGGCAGACCATGAGTGGTTTTAAAGTAATGGGCAAGAGTCTATAGTTGTTACCTTTGTCTGTGTGGCAGAGTCAGTACATAGGATTTCATTTTATCTTTTTCTCCTCGGCTGTGTGACCTGAGTGGAGCAAGCTGTGTTATTGTTTTATTTTCCTTGGTTGTGTGTTCCGAGTGAAAAAATAATGTTTTGTTCCCAATTGTGTGATCCGGGTGAAAAAAATCAAGTTTTCATTACTGCTTTCCCTTAACTATGGCATGATATCTGTGATGATGATATGCATAGTTTTAAGGTTGGAAATGAGAGATTTTATGAAGTAAAACCTTTTTGAGACTCGTGCTGGCTTGATGAAAAACTTATGATTTTTGAGAGAAAAATCCTTTTGACTCATGTGGTTGAGTCTGTATGCTTATGATTGCATAAGCTGCCTTACAGCTTTATTGTCTACTTCTATTGAGCTTCAGCTCACGGTGTGAAATTTTGTTGTAAAACCTTTGTCAAGTAGACGTGGTCCTGTGGAGTGACCTTGAGGTTCCCGGAGGTGGCTGTTGATGAGACCCCGAGTTTGGTCTTTGTTAGGTAGTTTATACCTTTCTGTATATGTTTCATATTGGTTATAACATGTTGTAATGCATATATAGTTCTTATGGATGTATGCATATTTTTTTTAATGCTTTCGAAAGAACCTTGGGTTGGTTGTTATTTTTCGTAGTTCTTACTACGCTTTTCATTGATGGGTGCAATGCTTTACAAATGGAGTTTTCAAATGGTTTATGCTTCATTCAAACTCTTGTGCTTCAATGGAGATTTTGGAACGGCCTATGCTTCTTTTAAAAATATATATATAAATAAAAGATTTTCACTACCTGAAAAGTGTATTTATTTTTTTTAAACGCTTGGCTTGTGGAACCATAACCGTAGTCTCTTAGCTACTCTTTCAAATTAAATAAACCCACGGTAGTATGTTTTACAATGGTTTTATTTTCGTTTTGACTTTCTAGTTTTAAATCCCTTTTTGTGTTAGGACGGTTTAGTGATGTTCGTAGGATCTTCGTGTGACCCAAAATTTGGGGCGTGACAATTTGGTATCAGAGCTCTGGGTTCGAATACGTATGAGCTGTGGGAAGAGGGTGCGTCACCTTGTGAGAAAAGATGTGTGTGTGCTTGGTTGCCTGTGTTTGAAACGTGAGCATGTTGATGTCGTATATATGTGAGTATGGAGATTGGACCTTAGGATTGATTATTCTTGCATTTTAGCATTTGGACTAACAAACTTGGGAACCAAGTTTGAAACGCATTTAGCTGACGTGATTTCTAGCAGGGAATCTAAGTAGGTTATCCAAAGTGACGCGTCATTCTTGTTGGTTATCCTCGGTATCGGTGTTATATCCGCATAATCGTTGTGGCTTTGTGTTAGAATGATTATGTGGTATGTGCTAGAAATAACATGATAGATCGACCTTAGGTTGTCGTGTTTCATGTTTTCTTCTTATATAACCTGTATACCCTTAGAGACAACGAGACCGTGGTTTGGGTCTTGAAGGTGCGACTCAGTTGCTATCAGTTGCAAAGGTAAGGTATGGGTTGAGCGTCGATCGGTGTATTGTGGAACTCATCAGAGAGTTGGGTTTAACCGTGCGGGTTTGACATCGGTTGGTGGACTGTTGAGTGTCCTCATGAGCAGAGACTCCTCTTGGAGGTTAGAGTTGTGTTAGGGATAGCCTTGTGAGTAGGGGCGTTGGAGACCCTAGGAATCGATTGTTATGACTAGGTTGGTGGATAGATCTATGGATCATGATAATCCCTTCTGGGTAAGGTTGATGTACGCGGTTTTGGTCATGTGATGGATTAGGCACGTCTTAAGCCATGCTATGCCATGAGCCGTGTACTCACGATGGAGTATATACGGGAAGATAGGGGATGGAAGCGTGATAATCCTTGGCCGTGTGTGTGTTGAGATAGCAGAACGTGTGGTTCTGGAGAGACTCCCTGGTAGTTAGGATGTTGGTAGTGGTTTACAGGATGTTGCTGGTAGTAAGAGTTAGGTCTGATGACCTTGGATGTTGTATATCTTTGTGAAGTTCGAGAATCGAGTTCTGAGTGAGTGAGCTCATGAGTTGCAGATATGTTGGGAAGACCATGGGTCGCAACAATGTTGGAATGAATAAGGGTTCAGGTTATGATTCTAACCTACACTGAGTCGTAGTTCTGTGAGATTCCTACGAGAACTCAAGTTTGTGGTCTGGTTGTTACGTTAGTGATCAGGAGTTCATGTTTGAGAACCGTACTGAGTGTATGTGGTTAGCTTGTGCTGAGATGGCATATCCTAAGTGTGATATGCCTGGAGATTATTTGTGTTCAACCTTGGGTTCAGAGATGGGTATGTTGTTTGCCAAAGAGAACGAAGTGTGGAGTAATAAGGTTTAGTACTATACTGTGTGATTTAGCTAACCTGGGGCGATGAGTGAGAAATCGTGGGTTGTGATGCCTGTGATCGATGTGTGCTTTGAGAGCGAAAGTGCGGAAGGTGTCTGCAAAGTTAAGGGAGTTCTTGGTAACTCTGGATGAAGGGTCTTAGGATTGGGTTTCCTTGGTATGGTGCCGTGCACTTTCTACGTGAGTTGCGCTAGGTAGTGGGCTCGAGGCCGTGAAGTGGTCGTGATTTGACTAGCAGGAGTTAGGTGAGTAAACGCAACCTTGTGGAGTGAGGTTTTGGCGCGATGGAATGTTGACGTATATCTCCGTGCATGCATAGCGTTGAGCTTGTAATCCCATAGGATGTATTGTACAAGGTGTGCAGATTGATGATATTCGTATGTTTGCGAATAATGCCGAAGAATTGGGAGCTTGGTGTAGCGGATGGTTTAAGTACCATAATCGTGGTTGACGGCGACTGTTCGACTGTGGTCGATGCGGCTTCAGGTAAGGTTTATAGAGCTCTTTGGGGGCTTAGTGTTGATGAGTACTGGGAGTACGCTAAGATTTGGTGATGGTTCCTTATTGACCCCTTTTCTTCTCTTTGGACGGAGAGAGAATTTTCTTGTGGACGGTTGTCTGGTACGAGTTGTTTCATCTTTGTTGGACAGAGATGCTGGGTTTTGATCGATTCAGGGTCGTGGTTGTGTACTGAGACCGAAAATCTCTGTGGATTTGATATCCGTGTTGAGACCCTTGGAGTGGTGACTAGAGGACTTATATTGCCGTGATCGGGTAATTGTGGGTTTGATTTTTTTTTTTGTAGTTTCGATGCATGGTGCATGGATATGTGCCTTCTTGGATGTTGAGGGTGTTGGAGGCAATACTGCCAAGATCATTGTTTTTGAAAACGATTAATCGGTAAAAAACTAACTGGACGGGTAAATGTCGAAACGGGCTCCAGATAAAAATTTTGACGTCAAACGATCAAAAATAAACCCGTGCAACCAAAGTTAATTTTAAAAAATACTTTTTGCCGATCTATTCTTCAACTACGACTTGATTCCAAGTTCAAGCTCCTGTCAGATCTTCTACCGTATTTTCTTATGCAATCCTCGAACGTAGTGTAGGCTACGATCCTCCGAGAACTCGTACCGGCAGAACCCCGATATATTTAAGTCTTGAGAGACAAAAATAATATCAAAATAATGATATAAAACTATTTTAAAATTGGTTCAACCTACCCGCATATATATAGGACTATAGCAAGGACCTGGGGAGTAATTATGAGTTAGACTTCCAGTGGAACACAGACACCTACTAGGGATTTCTACAATTATGAAAAGACATGCAGCGGTTTCTGCAATTTCCATAAAACACTGAATTACAGTTCACACCACTAAAGAACTATAATTGCACTTTGAGCCATAATCTGAAGACGTTCTTGCATTGAGCTCCTGTTGTTAAATGCTTACCATTTCTCCCCACGTTAAAATTTTCGATACGTGCCAATTAAATTTAATTACTGACAATTTAATTTAATCGGCATCTTGATATTCCTTAAGCCCTTCCGCTTAACTTAT
>JAULJZ010054646.1:0-13843 GCA_032270985.1 Heliamphora pulchella
TTAGGAAAATATGGATATATATACTTAATATAATATATTCTTTTATATTATAAAAGGAGGCTTCAAAACCAAAAAAAAAAACCTTAATTCTCCTAACCTAGCCGCCACTCTCTCTCTCCCTTTTGGCAATCCATATTTTGCCTTTTGGAGATAAGTGTGAGAAAAAACCAAGACAAGAATACACGCAAATACAGATCGGTGCCCACTCGCCGGGATCGTCGCGTGCGTCGGAATATACGTGAGAAGATCGTTTGGTCGTCTCGGATCGTTGTTCGGCATCCAAGAAACTGTTCAAGTTTCTTGAAGGTATATTTAACATAAAATATCAGATTATTTTATAGTTTTTCATAAAAATCGCACAACGTCGTTTTTTACGATCATGACATCGTTCATCGAACCTTTTCCGGTGCGCGGCTCTAACATCTCATTCCCTTTGCCTTAATCCGGCACTTAGAGGGTCCACATTTAAAAGATCTTAAAAGATTTTGTAAGTAATCAATATGGGACAAAGGTAAAAAAGTTGCTCTTGACAACACAATTGAAGAAGAATTCTGAAGCATTTCCAACATTCCAAAGTCGATATTTATTTACTATCTACCTGTGATCTAAAAACTAAAAATTAAAATAACGTTCCAGGAACATTAAATAGAGACTATCATGCCTAATGCTCAACTGTATTTCTCTGAACTGCTTGATAAAACCAGATTATTGCATTCAAAATCGTTAAAAATGACCATATCCCCCAAATCGAATAGAAAATTGAAGAGGAACATATAAGAGAGGAAGTATCAGGAGAAGTACCCATGCCCAAAGCAGAAAGCTCAACCTCATTATACTGCTGAATATACCTCTGCATAAATGAAATAGCAACGATTAACTTGAAATCCACAATAGATTGAAAATAGATGCAACTTATTTCATTCTTTCTTTAGTTTATTTTATTTTATGCTATTTAATATGAGAATGTAACAATAACATCATCCACGGTATTTTAAACACCTATACTGATAGCAAAACTTTTCATTATAAATTTTCTTCTTCTTTTTCTAATTTTATCTCTTCAATTTTTCCTTTTGCAAAGAGCATATGACAGTACCCTTTTGTCAGTTGCTAAAATGAAAAAGTTAACAGTAGTTGGTTATGTGTTTTTATCAAGAAATTCTGAACTGGGAAACATCCCAGTAACGCTTTCTTAGTTCAACTTTCAGCAAAATCACTCGTGTTGAAACCCATCATGAAATCTTCAGATGATATAGTTATCAGTCAACCCAAGCAAATGAAATATATCCATCCTATAGAAGTTGATGAGCATTTTGTAATTATTGGTACTGTTTGGCAAACAGATTGAAAAAAACAACTTGAGCACCTGTTCGAAATAATATAAAAAATTATTATCAGTCAAACAAAGGAATAAAAATTCATCTACCAAGTTAAAATACCTTGCCGCCCTAGATGTACTTTTAGACTTATGGAAAACCAAAAAACCAGTGCTTCTTAATTTCCCATATAAACTTGGATTGGAGATGGCCTAACAAATTAAATCAGGCACGTCTGGCGGCATCTAGCCAGTAAAAATTCTGTCAGCTGGTGAAAACAATAATATACCGCTTTTAGTCTAAATTATTTTCTGGAAAAAGGGAAAAAATCTAGAACTTCACCCACAAGGCTGAGATACCTTTTGAGTATGGCTGTCATGTAAATAGATGGCACGAACAACATCTTTGTCGAGGCTTTAGATAAGTTCTTAACATAGTGCAAACTTTGCAGATAAAAAAACTTAAGACATCTCATGGAGTGATTAGATTTAGGCCTCCCATTAGAGTATATGAGTATTGAATAACGGGTACGGTTGTGCTTCTCATAGCAATTAACTTGTTCCAGCCTTTGTCTTAAATTTTGTTTTTGTTTAATAGTAGTTGGTGTATCTATAAATGGTGCCTTTTGGATTTATGGTGACTCTCAAAAAAACTGGGTTTGGGGACTTAAAGACCGAGCAGGCATTGTGAAACAATTGAGTGAACATAGGAAGTAAAAACAGCAATATAGGCTATTCATTGGTGGGGAATGCATTCTCGCTGGGAACAGCAATGAACAATGGTTCTTATTATGGATCATAGAAGCATATATCAATTACTAGACCCATACAAGACAACCATAAGTTTATCTCTAGTTTGCCACAAGCTTGAGCTTAATGCAGTAGAGTAACTGTGCTTGCAGATCCAAAAAAAAAAAGAATGAGTATGGGTGCAGGAGAAAGTTTTATGAATCCCCTTCATGTTGTAAAATACAAAAAAGAAGAAGAAGAAGGCGGTGAATCCAGTGACAAAACTCCTGCTTACTGCAGGTCTTGTGCAAGTCCCTATCAAGTGCTTTAATCAATTCAAACATTGGCAGCCCAGGGCACGTCTCTCGCGGGTAGAATGTATGCAGCCTTACCACCGCATGTGGGGACATAGTTTCCATAATTTGAAGCCATGACGCACAGGTCACAATGGAACAACCTGAGCTGTGTCAAGGCCCACCCTTCTATCAATTTGAGCATGATCACCCAAAAAAATGGGGAAGAAAGGACCATGTTTATGCAGAAACATAGAGAATAAGAAACATGTCCAGATAACTGAATTTGATAAAACACCACTCAGGAAAAACCATATCAGAAAATCTAAAGCACTACTGTGGTTTCATGAATGAGGGAATAGTTTGATCACATAAACTACCCCCAAGAGACCCTCCAGATGAAACTTAAGACTGGCAAGAATAGCACTGATCCATGAAGTTAATAAAGCTCCTTTTCTAACAAATCCTCACTTGTTGCCAGACTCTTGGTTGTGTTTGGATCATGTATTTGTGGAGGGATTCATGGAGCGAAAGGAACAAAAAGAGAGGGATTTGTGAAGGTGATTTTTTTCTCTTTTCTCTTCTCAAATTTCACTGCAGATCCAAGATCCAAACACAGCATTAATGACTTCTGAAAATCCATGAAGCAATTGAATCAGAATTTACACAAACTAGCTGACAGTGTAGCAGCAACATTCAGAAACAAGCCACGCTTAGGCTGGATGTTCAAGATTATCCTCAGAACTCATAGTTTCAGCCACTTATTTCATCCAGAAACAGATTTATAAATTGCTGAATGACCACTAATGCAGAGGTAAAGTTGCTTGTAAAGTAGCTTTCTTCAATACCTACATGTAAATTGATATATAACCTAGACACATCTAGATGTAACTTGAAATATCAACGACTAATATTAGCAAATTTCTTCAAAAGGAGAGATTTATAGTTCCCACACGAACAAGATTGCAAGAAGTTGAACCTTAAATGGATATAATCTTCAGAAACACCTCCAAGAAGCTAACCATACAAATCAAATTGACAATGATAAATGAAAGGAAAGCATTCCATGAATGCAAACCAACTAAAGCCTCTGTTGGACCTATGTTTTGATTTTTATGATATTATTTGTTGTGTTTCACCATGATACATGCTTAACAATCCTTGATATAATTTAGTGTTTTGTATTTGATAATCGTCTGTTTTGGATTTCTTATATTCTTTAGAATTTTATTTTGGAAAGATTAAGGGTATGATATCAACTTTTAAATTGATATCTCTTAAATACTTCGCTGAAAGAAGAGCTTGTGCTTCATATGTTACATACCCTTGCTCTTACTGATGTTGTGGTAAATTAAACTCCAAATCAAATTCATTTGATGATAATTTTATACTTGAAATCTTGTTCTATTTTAATTTGGAGCTATGTGAAACTGAGGGCCTTTGCGTTTATTGGATGATAATATTATCCAAAAAAACGTACATCCCTGAAATAAAGGATTGGTTGATATAGGGGATTGGTTGATCGAAAAGCTCATCTAGGAGTAGGACATTCCATACAAATCTTTCTGATCCATTAGCTAGTGGTCCTCTCAAATCCCATTTTTTCATCAAAAGGGTACGATGAATAAGAGGTGAATGCCTGTTTGAACAATCTTTCTAATACCCACCATTCTTAAGAGAGAGAATCAGTAAAGGGAACACATCGGCAGGGGCGAAGGGAGGGCTCTCAAAATTTCAAGCCCAATGTGTATGCCCCTCCGCCGGAGGGGGGGAGGGGAGTAAAATATTTGGTTTTGATGCTGAAAGGTGGAAGAACGACTATGCTCTCCAAACTTCATTCATTTTGTTCTTGCATACCAAATTGAGAAATCTCAACTCAACAAAGTCAAATTAATTGCATCAGATAAATACTGAAAAGTGAAAATTTCATATATTTATTCTCAATAATCTCATGTGGAAGATAACGAAAAATAGATTTCCAAATTTTGATCTATTTTCATCCCAACCAACAAAATCATTTTGGAAGGAATGAAACCCAAACCCCTACCATTTAATTATAAGAAAGAAGATTCAACAAATGCTGAAAGGAACGATCATAAAAGAACCCAAGTGAGAGAGATGGCATTAAATCAGTAGAAGCCAATGTCAGAACGTGATGAAAAAAAAACAAGAACAAGGAATTTAACTTCTAAATCGGATCTTGAAAACCCAAATGGAAAATGCACAGAGGAAAATGGTTTGAGAGAGAAAGGGAGGGAAGAGGAGGGGTACCTTGGCGAGATTGACATAGAAGAAGAGTGGTTTCTTGGTGTTGGAAACCTGAATCCTGTTCTTCTTCTGGATTTCAGGGTTTGTTCCTGCAACCGCAACTGTCTCCATTGCCATTTCTTTTTCTCTCTGTTTCTCTTTCTCTTTCTCTTTCTCTTTCTCTTTCTTTCTCTCTGTATCTTTGAAATTTTCTTTGTGTTTTCTCTCCTCTTGTGTAGAGCGGGAAAATGGGGAAGTGGACTCGAGAAACCAGTAGAACCGTTATTGGCTGTTGGTACTTGTGCAGAGAAGTTGCGGAAGCAAAGGGTTGTCACTTAGTTGTTACTTATTACATATGTGGCCCTCATTATTCTATAGTTAGAAAATGGTATGTTCATTTAATAAATGTGCGGTAATTTTTTTTATTTTTTTTTATTTTTTATTTTTTATGTTTCAGATTATTCGGACTAACTTATTTACACCTCAACTAATCTTAGGGGAATTAATCCCCCCGTCTACTTGCGAGGTGTTCAATTAAAATCGATGTTTTTTCTCATATGGACTTAATTCCAAAAAATTAATAACACTTAAAAGGATGTTTGTTTTGTCAGATTAGACATATGATTAGAATATATATCTTATGCGATTATATTTTTTTTATTTAAATTCAACAAATGATGAAAAATTATGTATCAATTAAATAACTAATATCACAAAATGTGAGATACACAATGTTTATATAAAAGAATATATAATATTAATAATTCATTAATTATTAGTCTCATAAAACTACTTATCAAGTAAGATTATATATTAACGAACTGGAATCGAGTGGACTCGGATTGGGATCAAGTTGAGCCAGGTTGCTATATTGACGAACAATGGACCGGGGCGTGCGAGCCAAGGCTGTGTCCATTTTTACTTTTCTACTTATTTTAAAAGTTAAATTTTTGTTTTTTCATGTTTTTAGCTAAGAAAATTAAATTTAGTTAAAGTATGTTATTTGGTAAATAAGTTTTAAATTTTTGAAATTAGTTATTTGGGTTAAAAAAATTAATTTTTTTTTATTTTTTTGTTCAAATTAGACAGTTTTATCTTTCTATATAATTGAAAATAATAATTCTATATAGTTGATATAGTAGTAAATTAGTTATGATTGATAAATATTATTATATTTTAAAAATGATAGAAATTTGACTAAAATATTTTAAGAATTAATGTTTTAATTTGACTTTTTAATTTTTTTTTATTTTTTTCTAAACAAATGATATTAATTATTTTACATTTCTAACCAAATAGTTAAAAAGTAAAAAAACTTATGTAGCAAAAGTATAAGCAAGTACAAAGCGATACTTTAAGTGAGTTGTTAGATTGGATGTCCGTAAACTCTAGAGTTTACGGGATAACCGTGAACGAGTTAATCTCGTAAAGTTATATTGATGTGTTGTAATTATTGATTTTTTTTTGTTTTTTTTAATGTAAAATATTTTATAATAAAAAGAATCTTTTATGTAAAACTATTTTTTTATTAAATAATTTTTTTGATTTTGTTTGTTGGTAATTTAGGTTATACATGAAAAATATTTTTTTAAAAAATAATTTAAAATATGCTATTAACACCGTCGTCGACGCTATTACCGTAATTATCATAGTCATCGTCATCACCATCACCACCGCTACTACCACCACTCGAACACTGTATCCACCTTCATGACCACTGTTGCCACCGCTGCCCCCTTGACTATCACCATTGTTGTCGTTTTCCCACTACCACCATCGTTGCCACTTCTTCCTCCTTCTCTACCACCACCAACGCACCACCACTGCTACCACAACTATTGTTTCCACCACTGATGTTACTACCATCACCTCTACCACTGTTGCTTCTATTATTACCACTACCACCATAACTGCCTTTGACCCAAAAAATGACCTACATCCTTTTTTTATGTAAATTAAATTTTATCCTTTTGATGTTAAATATTTTACCTTTTACAATCAAACATTGAATAATAGGTAAAGAAATTTACCAAGTAATATTTTACATTAAATAAATAGAGCCTTAATGATAAATTTCTAAAATTATGAATACACTTCATGTATATATTGGTTGGGCATTCCTTGTCGGCATAATGATATGAAATTCCTACCAATTGAATATATAATTTATCTTTCGCGAGGCTGAGACATAATAGTTTTTATAATTTGATTTAAAATGTTAAATATTTTTAAAAATATAAAAATTAAATTAAATTATGTAGAAAATGGGATAATTATGTAGTGAGTAAAAAGTTATGTGAAGTTACATTAGATTTATATACTTACTAGTCACTAGGCACATGTAAGGGTGTAAAAAAGACTCGGGACTTATTGTCGATTTGAGATTCGCTTAAGACCCAGCACTATGCGGGTTCGGCCCGACTCAAAAAAAGCCCGGCTCAACCCGAGCCCAAAGGTAAGTTTTTTAGGCTTGAGCTAACCCCTCTAAGCTTGTGGACTGGCCCAACCCGGCGGCTCATCCGACGGCCTAGCCCCTGGATGTTAACAACAGACAAGAGTAGTGGTTCTGGTGGATGTTAAGAGTTTTTTTTTTTTTTAGTATTATTTAGATTTGAGTAATTTTGGTTGTTGAGTTACTGTAATATTGATTCAATTACTCAATTATGGTCTTATGGTTTTGTTTGTTTTTATTTTTGGAGGCTCTTAAAGTCTTTAACTCTTTATTATTGCTACTTACAATTACTGTTTGATTTCAAATTAAGAATTTTTAAGAATTGTAATGAGTTTTGATTTTTCTTGAGCTTTTAAAAATATGGATTGTAGAGTATTTTTTGCTTTAATTTTGAGTTAATTTGAGTAATTTGCTTGAGTAGTTGAGCCTTTTTAAAACAGTGAACATTTTGAATGTCTGATGCTTGACAACCTTAGTAGTTTGAGCCAATTTTGATTTTCCTTGCGTAACTGAGCATTTTTAAAACAGTGTACAGTTTGATGCTTGAGTAGTGTCTAGTTAGGACTTCAGCCAATTTTGCTTGAGTAGTTTAGCCAATTTTTTCATAAAATAGTGAACACCGAACACTGAACCAATAAAGTTTAAACTTATAAATATAACTAATAAATATAATTTATAGGTAATAACTAATAAAAATAATAATAAACTATGAATTATAAGGTATAAACTATAAAGTATAAAGTATAAAAACTAATAAACTAATAAACTTGTAATAATAATAAACTAACTTATAAACTTTTAATAACATAATAAGCTAATAATTTATAAACTTAATAATAATATTAATAGGTTATAATTTGTAAACTTATAAAAATATAAAAATATAAAAGTAAAAAACTTGTATTGTTATAAATAATCAATTAACTTATTAATTTATTATGAAGTTTGACTAATAAATTAATAATAAACTAATATAATAACAACTAATAATTAAGAAACATTTAAACTTATATTATACAAGTTACAACAATAATTAAAAAAATTAAAAATCTGAAAAAAGCCCGATGGGCCCGCCCAAAAGCCTAACCTGAGGCCTGAATCTGAGCCCTAAGCTTGAGCTCTATACCCTTGCAGCCTGGGCCTACCCCTTGAAAAAAAGTCCAGATCGGCCCAGCCCGAACTTTTGACGAGAGCCCGTCGGGCTCGGGTCGAGTTTGGCCCACCTGAGTCATGGTCAGGCCATGCTGTTTTTACACCCTTAGGCACATGCGATGCGTGTATGACTCAAATTATTTTAAAATAAAAAATATATATTTATTTGATATTATAAAAACAATAATATTGTAAATAAGCAGAAAGTGGCAAAATTCGAGATATAAGGAGAATTTCTAAGAGAGAGAAAAGGGATGGACCTTGGGGACGGCGTTGTTGAGTTTCTGGCGTGAGCGATGTAGTTTCGACCGACGGCGACAATTTTTGTTCCAATGCTAAGGAGCTTCTAATATATAGACGATGTACTTCGCCATGGTCGTCGTCTAACAAATGGGGTGAAAACTAAAAATGGTTCCGCTCTATTTTTTTCTACTAACTCTACACATTGTGCAGTTATTTATCAAAAAAATATCTAAAAAATAGTTATTATGTAATAAATTTACAATTTTATTCATTTAACTAATAAAAAATGTAGCACTTAATTTGGGATAATTTTGAAATAGAGAAAATTGTGACAAAGCTTCAAAAGTGTTGAATTGGTTTTATAGGTAATATAAATTTTTTAAAATAAATTAAAAAATCATGTTTACCCTTAGTAATAAAAAAAAAAACATGTGACGTGATTTTTGTCAAATTTCATCATTGTTTTTAGTGTTTACTTTTTATAATTGTATCGATAAGTTGGAAATGAGCAGTCACGGGCAATTACTTTCGTGCTTTATTTTAATTATTTTTTATTTTTTATTTTATAGCAAAAGATTTGGCATAAAATAATATTGATTTACTTTTATTATATAAATAAGTATAATCCACTTAATATTTATTTTAAAAAAATTTATTATCAAGAACACGTTATATTACCTCAAAAATACTTAATAATCTTCTATCAGTTATATAATAATTTGGAGAACTCAACGTAAAAGTGGATATGATATTTTTAGGCTAAGTAGAAAGAAATTAACTATGTTATCTGGTTAGGTTATAAGGATACACAATTACACACTAATATTAACAATTAACCCATGTTATGTACGAAATAAAAATAATAATAATAAATTATTATTTTAACATTTTATTGCTCTTAAATTAATTAAGAATTGTTAACAAAGTAGTGCCTTTTAGTTTAACAAGATATTGGAGCACAGGTAATGCGCTTCAACTCGAGTTATGTAAAAAATAATAATAAATAATATTTATATAAGTATTATAAAATTCATTATATTTTTCTAAATAAAATTAAAATTATGATTGAAACTGTAGATGTCGTTCATTTAAAAAATTTATATACAATACTTTTTATAAAATAACTCAATATTAATAAAAAATTTAAAGTATGTATAATGCGCTAGTTTTGAAATTTAGTATAATATGTGAATTTCTGACAATATTCAGGTTTGTGTACATCTATTTATAAAGTTTTAATTTTTTATCCATTGTCGAATATGTTAATTGAGCCCCTGTTTGATTTCTCAAAAAAATTGATTTTTTTTTTCAAAAAAACCCTAGCTTTTAAAGTAATACTGTTTTCTTTTTCAAAAAAGTTAATTAATTTTTTTATCTCTTAATCCAAAAAAACAAGCGTATACACATTTTAAATATCTAACTTTTTTGAACTAAAATTGCTTTAATACTCTCAATTTAAAAAGTCAACCCTTCTCACAAAAACAAATTGTGCCAATATTCTAAACACTACAATTTAAAAGTAAAAAATAAAAATATATTAAACATTTTAATAAAAAGCAAAAATGCTACTATGAAAAATCATCCCAAATACCTCTACTTTTCGTTATTTTTTTTTTAAATTAAATATTTTAAAAGTTAAATTTTTTAGACATCTCAAACAAGCCCTAAGTAATTTACAAAGTAAAAAAAAAATTGAAAAAAATAATATTGAACACGTTTTTTTTTTATTGGTATATTGAACACATGTTCAACCTGTGTACACATGTTCACTATAAATTTTAAAATAAATACATCAAATCAAATAGAGACTTCACTCACCTGAATTGAAGATTATGAAAAAATTATATTATCTTAAGCCCCTGTTTGGGATCAAGAAAAAAACTAATTTTTTTAAAAAATCCAACTTTTAAGTTAGTTTGTTTGAAATTCCATTTTTACACAGTTTTTAAAACAACTTTAAAGAAGTCAAATAGTTTTTTTTCTCTTTTTTCTTCTAATATCTTTTTTCAAATTATCCCAAACATATTTATTTTTTTATTCTTTATTTTTAAAAAAAATTAAATATCATAAAAATTGAACTTAAAAGCTATCGCAAACATGCTCTAAGTCCTGCCTCATCCAATCCTCTCTAAAAGAGCACTGCTATATAGTTATGTTATATTGCGTTATCACCCCTTCATAGTCAAATCGTTTGCTTTGCCACCATCTTCTTGTTGAGGCACTCAACCAATTTCAAATGCTAAAAATCTTCATTTATTTGTAAAACTTAACAATGAACTCCTCGGCTTTGGCACCGATCATCCCATATTCCCATCTCCACCCTTATTGTCGAACTTCTCGTCATTTTCATCGTCGTCGTCGTCACTCTCGCCTTTCAAGTCAAGTTCGAAGGGGTTCATTGCCAAAGCGTAACGACCAGCTAGTGATCCCTTGTCACGTACCTAGAGATTTGTCGATGATGCACATCGACTATTCGATCATTTGTCAAGTTCTTAGAGATTTGTCAAAGATGCACATCAAGTGCTCGATCCTTTGTCAAGTTCGTGGAGATTTGGCGATGATGCATGTCGAATGCTCGATAATTTGTTAAGTAGCTGGAGATTTGTTGAAGATGCACATTGGCTGCTAGATTCTTTGTCAAGTTCTTGGAGATTCGTTGAAGAACCATATCTTTTGTGGAAGTCGGATCCCTTGTGATCAAGTTGTAGCAGATTTGTTGACGAAGCATTACGGAGAGCAAGTCACTGGGGAGGAGAAAATATTGGTGGAAGGTGAGTTGTAACTTGCGAAGAAGCGAGAAAGGATTTTTAATGGATTCAACAAAATAAATTTGAAATACCTAATGTTTTTAGACTATTTAGTACCTTATAGTTAAGATGAAGTTAGTGTTAGCCTTTATGCCCTCAAAAATTAAATTTATTATTTTAAGTGTAATAAATTATCTTGACATTTTATTTTACATTTGTGTGTGTGTGTGTGTGAGAGAGTATATATATATATATATATATAGTTGAGTATATATATATATATATGTGTGTGTGCGCACGCGCGCACGTGTTACAAACTAGAAAGCTGGTCGGTACAATCATAATCGAACAAATCGGTTCAAGTATGATAACCTCGAACAGAATATGATCCGAACTCTAAGTTGCCGAACTAGCTGGAGGCTCCTTTCACCGCTACCGAATTCCTGCAAGACCAAGAACACCGTTAGTGCTTTCCGGTGTGGTTCGACTGGGAAGTACTTCGACGTTCAAATTAGACTTCTCTCAGAGAGGTTTCTAATCATAAACTGGGCTTAAAATTGCATACCTTTAGGTATAGAGTGTTTGCCTTTATATAGGGGTTAAAAATCAGGGAGGTTGAGTTCTCTTAGGACTTTGCCTATTATCCCTTAGAGATTTTGCATTATCCTAGAGCAATTCTAATTGCTCTAAGATGTTAGATCCTATATACCCGAACAAATCGTATCAAGGATAGGATCTTTCTGAGCTATCCCTGTTCTTAGGGCTGTCGTGGATCTTTTTTAACGTGGGCTACCCCCTATGGGGTGGCCCAAACTCGTCCTAAGCCGGATACGTAATGGGCCGGCCTTTCGGTTGGGACTTTAGTCCTGCTTACTTGGGCTGGGAACCATTGTACACCCTCAACTGCCCCCAGCTCTGGCTTTTCCTTGATCGGAGAGCCTAGTGGGAAGTCAGAGCTTTTACTTTTTGTTTGTTTGATGAGTATCTTTCCCCCGGCTGTTCATGTTCGGGATATGTGCTTGACGTTGGAGCCCTAAGGGGTGATCTTTTGTTCGAAGGCTTTTGCTCAGTTTATTTGGGCGGTGGTTCAGCTGTCCAAGCCCCTTGGCATCCCCTTATAAATGATGATGGCTGGTCTCGAGCCCAACTTTGTTGGCGTGGCTTGTTATGATTGGTGCATGGGGATGACGCGACTAGAGTCGTTTCAAAATTATACACATCGTTTCAAACGTACGGCGCATTGAATGCGCCTGTCATTTTGAAACAATAGGTATAAATACCCATCAAACCACAATTTTTGCTTTTTTCACCGTTTTGCAATCTTCCAAGTTTTTCCTACAACTTCTGACGAGAAAACTAAGTTTCCAGCAACGCTCCTTTTCCAGATTCGTAAGCATCCTTTCCTTCTTTTAGCTGCTCTTTTTTCTGCTTTGAGGCTAGTTTGCCTTCGTTTCCTTCTCTCTCTCTTTTTTGTTTTTCGTCTTCTCCAAAAAATGGGCAAATTCAGGAAACTGGTATCAACGCTGATGGCAATGCGTGAGTTTCGGCGTCGATACAACATTCCAGACGATGTAGGCATCACCCTGGATAATCCTGGTGATTCCCGGGAAGGGAATTAGGAAAAGCTCCCCCTTTCGCTTGTAGCCATAGTGGAAGGAGCAGTTCAATTCCCAATTCATCCCCTTCTTCGGCGAGTTTTTCGGCATTACCGGGTAAGCCCCATGCAAGTCTCCTCTAATGTATTTAGAATGTTCATGGGGGTTGTGAAGTTAAACCGTATCTTGGGTACCAATCTTGCTATCTGGGATATAGTTTACAACTACAACATGGTGAAGCACTCTTATGGGTCGTATTATCTCAAAGCAAATAGGGTGGTTGAGAAACTTATCATCGAATTACTAGACTCCGGTAAGGATGTTGATGACGATTTCTTGTACATTACGGGAAACTTCGAGTTCGGTCCTGAGGAAGAACAAGACATCTTCACCATTCCGCGAAAGGATGGACTGGGACCTGGTAGGTTCCCCTACCACCTGTTTGTTGTTATTCCTTATTGAGTGCTATGTTTGCTTATGTATGTCCCGGGCTCTCATATCTTCATTTGTTCGGTGCAGGTGCAATTGCTAATAACCCAACCCGTGGATCTCTCCCTGGCGTCCACTTGGAAGATTTGAAGAAAGTCTGGGCATATGAAGGCTTGCCCGAGCAGAGAAAATTAGGCTGAGCTGCTCATATTCTTCTGAAGTACATACCAACCTACTGGAGCTTTATTAGACCCAATACGTCTAGCGTTCGGGTTATGGCTGAGGCCTCTGCGCCTATTGACGCCCCAGAAGCTGTTGTGCTGCCCGTTATCCGAGCAGAGAGGCAGGTGACCATCGCCCAACCTCCTTTGACAGCCGACGAGCCCGGCCCTTCATCCTTGGGTTACACGATCTCGATCTCATCCTCTTCTTCCTCCTCTGTTGATTTTTCTATCTTTGAGGAAATTGCCGAGATGGCACAAAAGAAGGCCTCCACCGCCAATCTTAGCCAGTTCCTGACCCTCGGTGGTTCGAAGAGGAAGGTGACTGTCGTGCCCGCGGCTCCGACTAATCTCGCCTCTGAGTTGACAGAAGAGGCTGCTCTGGTCCCAAAGGTTGCTTCCCCCCCCCCCCCCCCCCCC
>JAULJZ010054657.1:0-13842 GCA_032270985.1 Heliamphora pulchella
TGTTTTATTTTGGCAATTGTGATTATTTAAGTGAAAATTTTAGTTTAATCTGATTTGTGATTAAATTCATAAAATAGGTTGACTACATATAGAAACCGGACACAAGGCCGGATTAAAATTAAGTCTACGAGTTTAAATGAATTTTTATTTTTAATTTATTTAAGTGAAAATTTAAATTTCACTTGATTTGTAAATGTGCCTATTTAAATAGGTTGCCTACGTATCCAATTCGGGGACAAGTTTGAATTAGAATCAAGTCAACTGTAGTTCTATAAAAGAACTTGAATTTTTAATTTTAATTTTGACAAATTAAATTGTTCGTTTTAGTTTTACTTAAATTTAAATGTCATTTTGACAATTATATTTCTAGTAACTTTGAAAATAGTTAAAATTTAAATGTCATGAAGAACTTAATAAAAATAAGTTTTAATCATACATAATTTAAATTAATTTTAGCCTCCAAGTCTAAACGACAAATTAATGTCAAATTTTATATTTTAATATTACTTTGGAGAGCACAAAGCTGTCCATAATTTTTATGGGCCATTGAGACTTATTGGGAGAGTATAAAATTGTCCATTTATTTTTGATTGGCCTAAAAAGCCATTTGGAGAACACAAAGTTGTACATATTTTAAGTGGGCTAAAAAACCATTTTTGGAGGATCCAAATGGATTGTCCATATTTTAAGTAGGCTAAAAGTCATTTTTTTGTAGAGCCACGTAGGTTGTTCGAATTTTAGTACCCATTTAAAATAATGAGTGGATAAATAAATGAATATGATTTCAAATAAAGATAAATTGTTATTTAAAACCAACTCTATTTGAAATCATAGATTACAGATAAGATTAAATCTTTATCTCCCCCCCACCCACCCCAAAAAAAAAGTTAAAAAGATGTCTTTGGTTCCTTTAAAAGGTGCCTATCATTATAGGCATTGAAGGCTTTTGCTTGTTTCGAGAAAGAAAAGAAAACCCAAAACTTTCTTTTGTCTCTTTTTCTTCTATTCCTTTATTAAGTGCAGATTCTTTCTTTCTTTTTTTTTTAAGCCTTAAGTGTGCCAAAAGCAGTCCCAAAGGCTAATTTGCAGAAGATGAAAAAAAAAGGAATAAAGTAGACAAAAAAAATAAAAATATATATATATGTATATATATATATATTTGTTTTGAGAATTTTGGGCAGTGCTTGATGTCAAGACTCAAGACCCATTTATTTTGCTCAAAATATTAGACTTAAAGCAATTTATTATTAACAAAAATGTTTGGGTCTACTTCAAAGGAAGTACACCCAAATTATTTTTTTATTTTTAGTGGCTAAAAACACACTAAAATATTTTTTTTGATTGCCTGAGTAGATAGAGAGAGAATTATATGAGAGATTTTGACAAAATTAATTTTTTTTGGTTCTGAATTTAGAATCCAGAAAACAAAATTTATTTTGAGATGAGAGAGAGAAAGAGAGATGGAATTTTTCTTGATCTACCTTTGAAATGCTCTCTATTCTTTTTCTCTCTCCCCAAATGCCTCTGTATTTCTCCTAAATCTTCCTTTGTTTTCTCCTCACTGCCCTCTCCTTTTAAGGAATTGCTCTCTCCCTTATTGTTCTCCCTCCTCCCTTTTTTTTGCACTTGTATATATAGAAAAAATCAGATGCCATGTTGGGTAGTTTTAAAATCTCCCCACTCTTTGTAGTTTTACTCCAAGTTGGACATGTCCCTTGGACAAGAAAACGTGGGTGGATTTTCTTTCTATAAGTTTTTTATCCCATGTATTAATTGCATGAGAAAGAGAAGATGGGCATTTATTTGCCCCACTATTCTTGATAGAAGAGTCACGTGGGAAAATGGGTAGGTGGGATGTTAATGCATCGGTTTCGTTTTTAACATGACTCACTTTTTTTATGTTTAGAGAGAGAGAAACCATATTAACTAAATAAGGGGTGGTTTTTCCCACGTTGCAGGCTTCAATTTTTTTATTAGTTATTTGCATTCTCCCAAGTGGAGAAATGTAACACCAATTGTTGGGTTACCAGACTTCTGGTATTGTTTTTCCCACCTTTTTTTTTAAATTTTGGAGAGAAAATAAATTGGAGATGGGTGAAATTTTGCCCCAGCAAATATACTTGCTGTGAACATCAAAGCACTTTCATGGAATTTTCATTATAGCATCCACATGTAATGCACATAATATGTTATTATTTTTATTTTTTTAAATTTTCTTTTTACAAACTGGTGACATTATTTGAAGGAATTTAGTTTTTTTGTCATTATTAATGTTTTAACCCCTATTAATGTTGAGAGTTGTCCCGGCTTTAGATAATAAAATTTTATATTTTAATAGTTTCCTCCCAAAAATGGACAATTTTATACTCAACTAATTTTTAAATAAATAAAAAAATATAAATTCACTTAAATTAGTTGACTTAATTTTAACCTGGCTTTGTGCCCGGTTTAGATATGTAGTCAACATACCTAAATGAGTACAATCATAAATAAAGTGAAATTCAAATTTTCACTTAAATAAATTAAAAAATGAATTATTTAAATTAGTTCACTTAATTTTAACCCGGCTTTGTGCCCAGTTTAGATATATAGTGAACTTATTTAAATACATATAATCAGAAATTAAGTGAAACTCCAAATTTTCACTTAAATAATTTTCAAAAGTGAATTTACCAAAATCGATGTGGTCTTAGTGTTTTGTGATCCAACTTAAGTGCAGTCACAATGTCTTGTGACCCACTCAAATGTGATGCATTCAAAAATTAAATGAGTTCTATACTCAATAAATTCAAAATAAAAATAAATAAATTTTGTCGGAATTACATTGAATTGGTTCTAGTCCAGAGCTAATCTCAATTTGGATACGTAGGCAGCCCATTCAAATGGGTACAATCACAAACTAAAATAAAAATTGAATTTAGAATTGGCATATGAATGGTAAGGGAGTAGGTGCCAACCTCGCTGGGATATGCTTTCTTTACAGTGATGCCATAATATCTAAATTCTTAAATTATTAAATGAATCTATAATGTTCACCAAAATAAATAAATAAATAAACAATTTATACTTTTTAACTACGTTTGACTTGATTTCAGTCCAGAGCTAATCTCAACTTGAATACGTAAGTAACCCATTCAAATGGGTGTAGTCATAAAATTCGTGAACCTAAATGTTCACCCAAATAAAATTATAAAGTCTAAAATAATGGGCCATCTACCCATTATAAATTAAATCAAATTAAAAAAATCAAATGAGTTTTATACTCATCAAATCTCAAAACTAAAATCAAAATAAACTTTGTGAACTACATTTGGTTTGATTCCAAATCATGGGTATGTAGGCAGTCTAAGTCATTACCTAGGTCCAACCCTTAAAATAGGAACTTGTAATAAATAAGTAGTTGGAATCAAATGGTGTTTTTTTTAAATAAGGGAAGTAATTAAGAAATATATTCTAACTTGAATGGGTCTGACCTACATAATAAAAGCTTACTTGATGTGAGTGAAATTATGTTAAAGTAATTAAATTCAAATTTTTACCTAACATGATTTTTGGCACGCCGAGTGGGACCCATTCTCCCTTTTCTCTTCAACCTAAAATTAATATTCTTGTGTTGCTTATTTGTAGAAATTAATGGCACCACAAATTGAGATTTATTACCATAAGCTCTAGCCTACGGCGTATGGAAGAACCAAGAAGCACGGTTATCGTGTAACGGTAACACTTGATCACACACCGCTCCCCATAGAGTAGGAGGTTGCCGCCAAATTCGCTCCGATCTTGGTCGTCGCAAAAACCACCAAGTATGAGTTCAAAAAGGCAACTCCAGTCAAAGAGGGCAAGATCGTCTCAAAGAAAAGCAAGACCGTGCACAACAAACTCAACAAAACCCTTGTCAAGGAGAAAAACAATGGTGAGATTGTCAAGCAAGCTTGGAAGACTAATTCTCAACTAAAGCCGAACTAGATTCTGATCGGGTCAATCCTAATCGAGTTGCCATCAACAATCTCAGTGATGGCAACATCTGTGAAGGAAAAGGAGAGTGTCGCTAAGACCACTCCAAAATTGATAGCTATAAAAAGCCCAAAACAAGTCAAATTTGCTTCAAAGCACATCAAAGTTGGTCTTGCCTTTGCACCGGCCAATAGAAAAGAAGTCTCTACAAAGACTATTGCTTCTACTCTTAGCAAAAGTGGCATGAAGAGTGAGAAGTCACAAACCAAGAAGGAATCTAAGAATGAGTCAAAGATCATTCATATTCTGAACACTCAAAGCTGCAATGTATCCTCTATCGGCTTATAATGCCGAGAAGTCAAAAAGCATGACCTCAATACTTGAGAAAGAGAAATGAGCATTCTTTTCCACGAAGGAAATCCAACATGAACAGGAGGCATCGTCCACGTTCTCAGATGGCATGCCAGTCCTTGCCACTAGCACCTTTACAATGGAGGAACGATTGCAAGAAATGCAACGAAAACTGGCTGAAAAGAATGTTGAAATAGCTGCTTTAGTTTCTCAGGTTGCCAAACAGGATCGTCAACACTTGAACAAGCACAAACAACTGAGCAAATTCAAACATCAGCATCAGTGACGCAAGTTGATCTCAAAACATTGATCGCTGAAGGAATTAGAGAATTCCAAGCATCCATGACCTCTCGAGTTATTGGATATCAAAAGCCATATTCTGCTCATTGCGATTCCATTCCTTTCCGGCTTGATGATCAAAAACCAAACTTTGAAAGTTTGATGGAATAAATGGGTCGCTGCAGAAACATTTACCTCTCTTTTACTCTGCTTGTGGAGAGTCAGCTCAATCGGATGCTTTGTTGATCAGGCAATTTGTGTAATCGTTTAAAGGAGCCGCATTCAGTTGTTATGCACAACTGCAACCAGAATCTATCATAACTTGGGGATAATATGCAAAGGGAATTCTTCGCTCAATTTATAAGTTCAAGGCAAAAAGTGTCCATCATAGACTTGGCAAATGCTAGACAAAAGCCAAAAGAAACTATAAACGAGTTCATTGCAAGATGGAGAAGTCTGGACTTACAATGTTCAGAAAAATTAACAAAGCAGTCTGCTGTGCAGATGTACTCTAATAACTTGCAACCAGAGATAGCAACATATGTGTGTATTGTTGAACCCCAAACATTTGACGCACTTGTCTCAAAAGCTAGCAATGTTGAAAGGCAAATTGCTCGACAAAAGAGTATAACTCAAAAGTCAAGAAATTCTCAGGAAGTAGAATCTATGACTACATTTGTCAATACGAATAAAAAGGATAATCGTACTGGCAAAAACAAAGAGGTGGCAAAGAGACCTTTTTTGAAAGAAATAAAGAATGTGAAATACAGTTTTCACGATCATGACGTAGAAGTTATCTTTAAGCAGCTTATAAAAGAGAAAGCTATAATATTGCCTGAACGAAAAAGATCCTTAGAGGTTAACGAGACTGATGATCCAAAGTATTGCTCGTACCATAGGATTATTTCTCATCTATTCAAGGAATGTTATGTTCTTAAAAACATCATTCAAAAAATAATCAATGACGGTGAACTCGTGATAGAGGGGTCATCTTCGTCTAAGTAAGCTTTTGCAGCTTTAATATTATCCTTCTACAATTGAAGTTGAAAATGTCGCGCTCCTTGTTGCATGAGCTTAAATTGCAGGATAAACAAAAAAAAAATTCGCTCCTTGTTGCACGAGCCTAAACTGCAGGATAAATAAACAAAGAAATTATGCTTCTTATCGCAAGAGCCTAAACTATAGGATAAATAGAAAATATTATCTCCTTGTTCCACGAGTCTAAACTGCAGGATAAATAAATAAATTATGCTTCTTATCGCATGAGTTTAAACTGTAGGATACAAAAAAAAAAGCTATGCTTCTCGTTGCATGAGCCAAAACTGCAGGATAAATGAAAAATATGTATGCTCCTTGTTGCACGAGCTTAAACTGCAGGATAAATGGTTTAATAAAAATATCACGCTCCTTATCACACGAGCCTAAACTGCAAGATAGATGACAAAAATATTACGCTCCTCATCGCATGAGCCTAAATTGCATGGTTAACCAAAAACATTGAACTACGGTAGGTTTGATCCCAATAAAGGTACGTAAGATTTCACATTCACAATGCTCGAGGGGGCACTGTTAAAATATAAAATTTTATTATCTAAAGCCGGGATAACTCTTAATATGGTGGTTTAAAAATTAATAATGACAAAAAAATTGAATTTCTTAAAATAGTCACCAGCTTGTAAAAAGAAAATTTAAAATAAAAATAACAAATAATATGTTATGTGCATTACATGTGGATGCTAGAATGAAAATTCCATGTAAGTGCTTTGATGTTCCCAACAAGTATATTTGTTGGGACAAAAGTTCACACCCCTCCAATTTATTCTCTCTAAAATTTTAAAAAGGTGGGAAATACAATACCTAGAAGTCTGGTACTCAACAATTGGTGACACCTTTCTCCACTTTGGAGAATGCCAATAAGTAATAAAAAAATAAAAAAATAGAAGTCTGTAACGTGGGGAAAAACCACTTATTTAGTTAATATGGTTTCTCTCTCTCTCAACATAAAACAAGTAGGCCATGTAAAAAGGGAAACTGATGCATTGCCATCCCACCTATCCATTTACCCACGTGACTCTTCTATCATGAACAGTGGGGCTAATAATGCCCATCTTCTCTCTATCATGCAATTAATACATGGGAAGTTGTGAAATAAAAAAAAGAAACTTATAAAAATAAAATCCATGTTTTTTCCTCCTAGGGACGTGCCCAACTTGGAGTAAAACTACCTAAAGTGGGGGAGTTTTAAAACTACTGAAACATGGGATCTGATTCTTTCTATATATACAAGTGCACTTAAGCAAAAAAGAGAGGAGGGAGAGTAATGTAACACCCTGACCCTTTTTGTGGCAACGATATTGTTCGCTTTGGGCAAAAACCCTCACGGTTTTGTTCTTCCCAGGGGATCACCCATCCTTGCATTGCTCCCGCCCAAGCACGCTTAACTGTAAAGGTCTGTTAGGGTCTCTACCACCTGGGAAAATGTCTCGTTACTATGTAGGGGTCCAAGGTTTTTCTTTTATAGCTCAGGAATTCCCTCTCCCTTTTCGATGTGGGATACCTCAATTTTTTTTTAATAATAAATTGCTTTAAGTCTAATATTTTGAGCAAAATACGGGTCTTGAGTCCTAACCTCAAGTATTGCCCAAAATTCTCAATATATATATATATTTTGTATACTCTACTCTATTCCTTTTTTTTTTCTTCATCTTTTCCAAAATAGCATTTGGGATTGCTTTTGGCACACCAAGGCTTAAAAAAAAAAAAAGAAGGCTTCTGCACAGAGTTGTTTGCGTGTGTAAAGGAAAAGAAGAAAAGGAGACAAAAGAAAGTTTTGGGGTTTCTTTTATTTCTCAAAGCAAGCAAAAGCCTTCAATGCCTATAATGATAGGCACCTTTTAAAGAAACCAAAGACATCTTTTTAATATTTTTTTGGGGGATAAAGATTTAATCTTATCCGTAATCCATGATTTCAAATAGAGTTAGTTTTAAATAACAATTTATCTTTATTTGAAATCATATTCATTTATTTATCCACTCATTATTTGAAATGGGTGCTAAAATTTGGATAACCTACGTGCTCTCCAAAAAAATGTCTTTTAGCCCACTTAAAATATGGACAGCCCATTCGGGTCCTCCAAAAAATGGCTTTTTTGCCCACTTAAAATATGAACAACCTTTTGTTCTCCAAATGGCTTTTTAGCCCAATTAAAAATAAATGGATAATTTTATACTCTCCAAATAAGCCTCAATGACCCATAAAAATTATGAACAACTTTGTGCTCTCCAAAATAGTACTAAAATATAAAATTTGACATTGATTTGTCGTTTAGTCTTAGAGGCTAAAATTAATTTGAATTATATACGGTTAGAACTTATTTTTATTAAGTTCTCCATGACATTTAAATTATCAACTTTGTTCAAAGTTACTCGAAATATAATTGTCAACAGGACATTTAAATTTGAGTAAAACTAAAATGGACAATTTAGTTTATCAAAATTAAAATTAAAAATTCAAGTTGTTTTATAGAACTACGGTTGACTTGATTCTAATTCGAACTTGTCCCCGAATCGGATATGAAGGCAACCTATTTAAATAGGTACAGTCAAATCAAGTGAAACTTAAATTTTTACTTAAATAAATTAAAAATACAAATTCATTTAAACTAGTTGAGTTAATTTTAATCCGGCTTTGCGCCTGGTTCTGATATGTAGTAAACCTATTTTATGAATTTAATTACAAATTAAGTGAAACTAAAATTTTCACCTAAATAATCACAATTGTCAAAATAAAACATGTGAAATGTTTTAGGATAAAACTATGATGGGGAGATCCGGAGAATTGCATTCTTGCGTGAGATTTATTAATTATCGAAAATGGTTAAATTTTTTAATTAAAAAAAAAACTCAATTATTATAATTCGCTAACTTATTAGTTCTTATTTCTCTCACTCATAAGAGCTCACATGTCATTATACGCTATAGCACTCAATAGTAAGGCCTGGATTGGCAACCTTGGCTTTTTGGCCAAAAACCCTAGGTTGCTTGTTTGGTAAAAAAGTAAAAATGATAAAAAGCTAAAAAATAAAACCAAAAGACAAACTCCTTGAATATTCTATTCAAACTTTCACCACTTTTAAAATACAATAATACCATTTATTCATAACTTATTTATTACAACTACCAACTACATATAATTGTTAATATCAAATATATAGAAAGGTAAAATTGTCCACTTTAAACAAAAAGCAAAAAAAATAGCTTTTTACTCAAACAACCAACTTAAAAAAGATTAGCTTAAAAGCTAAGTTATCAAACAATCTACTTTGAACCCAATTTATCTTTTTGGCTAAAAGCATAAAAAAACAAAAAAGCTAGTTTTTAAGCTAGTTGCTAATCGGGGAAAACTGCTTTCTTCCCCAAGACGACAAACTACATATTACAGTAAAACAACTTTTTCGCCGTTTTCACAACTGTAGGCAATCTCCACTTCTTTCAAAGTTGTGGTAAATGAAAAGCCCCTCATATTAAACTATCAAATAAAAGAGTATGGACCTGAAATTTGTATCCAAACAGTCTCAAGAAAGCCCAAATAATTGCCCCATTTATGATGTCTAAAAAGTTTGGCTCGTGAGACGTTTAACTTTTTTATAATTAAAAAAAAGAGAAATAAAAAATGTTAGATTGTTTAAAATAATTTTTTATAGTAAGTTTTTTTGCTTTTTATTGAAATATCTAATATGCTCTTACTGTACTTTTAAGCTGTATTTTTTGGAATGTTGCCACGGTTTTTTGTTTTTAAGGAGAGTTGACTTTTTAATTGAGTATTATAGTCATTTTACTAAAAGAAAAATTCAAATAGTGTGTTTAGAATGTGTATAAGCTTTTTTTTCCTTAAAAAATGGTAAAACAATAGTACATTTTTAGAGACGTAAAACGGTAAAACTTAAAAGTTACTTTTTTTTGTTAGAAAAAACTAACTTTAGAGAACCTGGATTTGCCAGTTGAAGCTCACTCAAATCAATAATGAAGCCATAAAATAATAATTAGTGTTTTTCTCACTAACCTGCCATAGTAAAAGCCTTTGCTTATTGAAGGGGAAAAAACCTGTATTTTTAAAGCGGACTTGAACATAGATATTGTTTGCAATGTTGGTTAAACACTGAAGTGCTAAGGTTCCATTGAAGGTGAATTACTATATAGACTGCCACTCATAATAATTCTTGTGCTAAGGTTCATTGTCATTTCAGTAGGTTGTTGCTCTTAAAAATTTGTTGCCCTTAATTATTGCTCAAAGTTGATTTTGAGGTCAAGTTATATTGATAAGGGCCTTTAGGCACGAGGTAATTTGCTAGCAGTGGAATATTGATTTGAATATGGATATTTCTAATGGAGAGCATTTTTGTGGCATTAGTGACATCCTATTATTGAGCACTTACACGTGCTTCTCCACCTACCTAATTTCACTTGCAATTTTGTTTAGATTGTTTAGAATTGTTTAGAATATTGAAGTATGATTGGATTTTGATGTATTTTCCAAAGGTTGTTTATTGTTTGCTGGTGGATAAAATCAAAATAGAATTATGCAAACTTCAAAATCCAGAAATTAGTAATAATCTTTTTATTTATCAAAGTAACTGTTAAAGTTAAATAATAACTAAGAAATTTCTAATTCCTATATATTTAGGATGTAGTCATAGTCCATTTTATGGTGAATTCCTAAAAACTACCAATATTATTGGGGTTTCCCATTATATAAAATGACCTAAAATGATATGGTTTTCTTACAAGGTAAGGGTAGTTTCCCCTTGAAGCTTCTTGAATTTTACACTCGAGCGTCATTCCCTTTCATCTAGAATCTCAAATATTAAATGAGAAATATATTTCTAGAAAAATATATATCCAGTGGCAACAAGTTTTTGTTTTGCATTTTACATGATTTGTTGGGTTAGATTTGGAATGTATTTCTCTTTCGAGTTATTGTGGGGGTTTATGATTTGATCTATTTTTTGTGGTTTGATCTGTCGTTGGACAATTGATGAACATGAATAGAGGGGATGTAAGAAACAGACAGAAAAATAGAAGACTAGAGGAAGAGTCGAAAATAGGAGAACAGAAGAAGAGTAGGAAATAGAAAAGGGGATCACCAGTGTGAGCGGTGGCATTGAAAATATCCTGGTGGGTTCATTGTTGGTTCATAATTAAAAGGGAGAGAGAGAGAGAGAGAAAGAGCCAAAAACAAAGAGAGAGAGGGAAACGGACAATGATGTTGATGGACTTGAATCTATAGGTGGTAATGGCGGCAACAACAATAGTTGCCAAAAATGCTGCCTTATCACCATGGTAAGTGGTATAAAAGATATTGAAAAGTTAAACATGTCGCAGGCCAGTTAAACCAAACGAAGACAGATGTTGTACGCTTGTACTAGAGACAGAAGCTAAGAAAGAGGAAGAGGAAGACAATAAGGGCTACAGTGGTGGCTGGATGTTGTTGGGTGGTGGTTACCATGGATGAAAGTGGAGAGGTGGATAACAGTAAAATGGAAGGTGGAGATGGATAATGGGTAGAAAGAGGAGAGACTATGAAAGAGAGAAATAATGAAGGCCTTTGCGTGTGAAAAACAAATTGTAACTGTATATATGCTTTTTAGGATTTCGTGTTTCTCAAAAAACAATCAATTTATTGCTCTTTGGGAAAGTAAAAAACTTAAAGTGTGTTATAGCTTTTTATACTACCTTATGTGAAGCCGAATGACAAGGCATAAACCTAAAATTAACCAAGCCTATTACAACTATTTCAATCAATTGGTGTTTTTTCTTTTTTGACAAAATATCAGTCGGAGTTGACCTTACAAACCAAGGAATAAGGTAGTTCTTTTATACTTCCTTAAATCAATACATTGGTCTAAAGATTAGGCTTGCAGACCAATAAATAACTAATCTTATGTTAGAATCTCACTTTTGACAACTCAATTTGTTTCAGATATCTAAAGGTTAAGCTTGCAGATAAATAACTGATGGTACATATTCAATTTTTTTTGTCTATTTTAAAACTATTATGTTTATGTTGATAGGGATGTTTTATACATCCATCACTTTTTTTTTTTGCCCGTTGTAACGGTCAAGCAAACGTATTCTTTTTGATGTTTTCTTCTATTGTGCTACTCTTTTTGAAATTTATAGGTATCGAAGAGTTTCAAAGGCAAGTTCTTATTTTGAAGTTCTTTTATTAGTAGCCTGATTTGTGATTGCTATTATGCTGTTCTGTACCTACAAATGCTAATTAATCCTTTAATTGTAATTCTATATTATAAGCTTCAGGATCTTAAAGAACTTGGTGCGATCATAGTTCCATGTTGTTATTATCAAAAATAGATAACCGATTATTTCCTGCGAACATTTTCTTGATCATTACAAATAAAGTATGAAGAATTTTGTTGAAATTTCGGTTCAATGTTTGTGACACTCATTGGTATGGATTCAGAGCCAAATTGATTTGAGAAGATATGATATGATGATCGTTTCATTACAGTCTTGAGTCTTGAGATTTCACTGATTAATTAAATGATGAATCATTGATATTATTGGATTTACGTTGCACAAATATATGAGATTTGATTAATTATCTTGAATTGCTTAAATTGGATTGATGGATTGCTACCCCCTCCTAGATTCACTTGTTGATGTTGAAGCGTGATCGGTTTTTGTTATGATGTAATTGTGCTGATAGTGCCTTTAGGCACGGGTTATAAGTAGTCCATATAACAATTTACAATAGCTGATATGGTAGTCAAACTATTCAATAGTTAGTTCAATAGTTCAGATTATTTCACCTAATAATTTAACGGTCAGATTACTCTAACCTTCTCTCAGTTCTTCTAATTTTTTCACCACACAATCTTTCTCTTCTCTCTTTTTAGTTCCCTCTCATTAATTTTTAAAATGTCCTAATCCAAGTTCTCCTTATTTATTGTTGAGAGAATTCTAAGTTTTGAATTGACATGTTTGCAAAAACCTATCAATATTACAATTCAGAAAGATTGTTTTAATATTAATCGCTCTCATCTAAACAAACCAACAATTAATTTAGAAAGATTGTATTTTTAACAATTTTCTCACAGAGATGCAACATTCACTCGTATACTTTTCTATAAGGAAAAATGATATCATTAAAAGTGTCTAAAAAGTGCAACCATGTACGACACCCACTCATAGTACGCCTAATTGGATAGTTCTTTAATGAGTTATAATTTATTATTCTACAAAAAACTATAATTTATTGTGAAGATTACTTTAAGCACGGGACTTGTGTGCAAGTTTGGATTAAGGTTTTGTTTGGCAATTCAACCTTAAACTGTAATAGATCTTTAATGAGTTAAGAACTCTTTTGATTATAAAGTTGCTTTAAACTGTCATAGAAAGACAAAAAAATATCTTTTAGCCGTTAATTTTTAAAAATTAAATAAAAAAAGTTAAAAATTGACTCTGAATCAGTAGTTAAACAAATTAATACTAGTCGATTGATGCACTGGTTTTCCAAATAAAAAAAAAAGATGCAGATCGTTTGTTGAGTCTATCCAAAAAAGGTTCCAAATAGCTTAATTTTCTCATTTTTAGATATTTTACGTTTGTGTTCGATATTTTAAATTATTTGTTCCTTTCGCCACGAAAAATTTTAGAAGTATTTTTTTAATCAACGTTTTGAATTTTTTTCTGAAGACAAAAATAAGTTGCCTTTAATTGAAAGCAGTTTTTTTAATTTATTTTTTTCTATTTTTTATTTTTTAATAGTTTTCATAACGAGAACAATTCTAAAAGTAGAGTATAAAAGTTTTAATTTGAATTTTTAAAATATTACTAAAAACAAAAAATGTTATGTGGATTTTTTTTGACAAACATCGTTAAAGTTCTCATCATCTCGATGGTTTAACGCTGATGATTAACCTCTTCACATGACTCAGGATCTCTTGTTCTTGCATTGTCTTCAGTTGCCTCCAAAACCCTAACCTTATGTTGCTGAGCTAAGTAATTCTATTGATTTGTCCATCAATGAAGCAAAGGTGCCGCGACATAACATCCTCATATAATTTATTCAAATTTGTGGTGTTGCACCCTGTTGGGCATTGGCTGGCTGTCTCCTATCTCTCTAAAAAAATGACAGACGGTGACAAGATAGTTTTTTCCTTCTATGATTAGAGCTAACATGGATCTTCTCCGCCCCCTCCCCCCACCCCTTTCTCTATCTCTCTTGTTTTTGTTGTT
>JAULJZ010054668.1:0-13842 GCA_032270985.1 Heliamphora pulchella
TTCATGGTGATTTTAAGGAAGATGTATATCTGTAGCAACCACCTGGTTATATCATTCTTGGAGGCATCTTGTGTGTCGCTTGCGTAAGGCTCTATATGGCCTGAAGCAATTACTTCGTACGTGATTTGATAGATTTAGTTAGGTTATACTCGCCTATGGGTTTCAACGATCTACCTCTGATCACTATGTATTTGTTCTATCACTCATCTACTGGCACTATTATATTGATTATGTATGTTGATGATATCATTATTTCAGGCAATGACTTGATTGGCATTGTTAATCTGAAACGGCATTTAAGAAACACTTTCATACTAAGAATTTGGGTACTCTTCGTTATTTTCTTAATATTAAAGTTGCTCGTTCCTCTCAAGGTATATCTCTCTTCCTTTAAACGAAAATATGTGGTTGATCTTCTCTCTTAGACCAGTCTTCTACTTGTTGCTTCATTCGGGAGAAAAGAATCATAGATATGCTAAGGACTCGACCTCTTAACATCCCAATAGAGGCTAGTGTTAAGCTTGATGCTGAACAGAGCGAGCACTTTCTGAATGTTGGTCATTATCAGAGGTTTATTGGGAAGTTGATTTATCTTACTGTTACTCGTCCTGATATCACCTCTGCCGTTGGGACTGTTAATCAGTTTATGCATGCTCCACGTCAACCCCATTTTGATATTTGTGCCGTGCGCTATGCTACTTGAAAAATAGGTCATGGCTTGTCATATTGTCCATCTGATCACTTATCTGTGATTAGCTTGAGTGTTGCTGATTGGGCTAGTACTGGTCATAATCGGCGGTCTACCTCTGGTTACTATACATTTATTGGTAGTAATCTCGTCACTTGGCGTAGTAAGAAAGAGAATGTTGTTGCTCGTTCCAACGTCGAAGCAGAGTACCATGCTATATCTCATACTGCCTCTGAAATGTTGTGGGTTCAATCCTTTTTTCAGGGGTATAGCATCATATTAAGCATCATATAGTCTTAGCTGATGGCTCATCTCAACCTATTCACAGGCAAAGGGTCCTTGATCCCTCTCTTTCTTTCACCTCACCTTCTAGTCTTTATATTCTTGATTTTCCCTTTAGCTTGCTTTTGGTTAGTCAATTAACTAAATCACTGCATTGTTCCGTAACTTTTTTTTCCTACTTAGTGTTTTTTAGGACCTCAAGATCAAGAAGATAATTGCTTTGGGCATGAGAAAAATGGGCTCTATTATCTTAACGTTGATTCTGGTTACTACATCAGCCCTGGGTGCTACAATTTCACCTCTTTAGTGGCGTTTTCGCTTAGGCCATCATTCTTTGGCTAAGCTTAAATTGGTCATTCCCAACTTTTTTCATGTGTCGAGTTTTTAGTGTGAAGCATGTCAGTTAGGCAAGCATTACCGTAATTCCTTTCCTAGTCGTAGTCATCCCTGTCGTTCAGAGTCCTTTGATGTTGTTCATACAGACATTTGGGGTCCTTCTCCAACTCCAAGTACTAATAAATATTCTTATTTTGTTATCTTTGTTGATAACTACTCTTGTATAACTTGGCTTTTCTTGTTGAAATACAGGTCCGAATTACCTTATGTTTTTTCTACGCTCTATAATGAAATTTCTACTCATTTTGGCAAGCGCGTCAAAATTATTCGGTCTGATAATGTGTTAGAATATATGCAGTCTGTTGTTGATTCCTTTTGTGTCAATCGTGGTATTATTCATCAAACGACTTGTGCTCACACATCTCAACAAAATGGCGTTGCTGAACGAAAGCACTATCATTTCTTAAATGTTGCCCGTACTTTAATGTTTCATGCACAAGTCCTAAAACACTTTTAGAGTGAACTGTGAAGCAGTTATTATTGTTTGCTATCTAATTAATCGCATGCCTTCTGTTGTTCTCAATCGCCAAGCTTTTTTTCCCTTGTTATATCCTAACTCTCCACCTTTCTCTCTCACTCGTGTTTTTTGTTGTATTGCCTTTGTACATGTTTTTAATCCAGGTAATGATAAGTTATCCCCTCGTGCACGTGTGTCTTTCTTGAGTACTCTCGTACTCAAATAGGATATCGATGTTATCATCTGGAGTCTCGACGATACTTTGTGAGTGCTGATATGACCTTCTTTGAGTTTACTGCCTTCTTCACTTTCTCGAGTAACTAACTTTCTTCTGATCTAATATGTTGTCGTGGGGGAAATCTTTCTCTTCTCCTACTCTTCCTCTACCTCTCTCTATGTCACCCTCTTCCCCCTTCAACCTGCATTTGCAAGTTTATCAACGATCTCGAGAGTCATAGGCCCATCGTCTCATATGTCCTAGATTCTTCTTCTTCGGTAGAGGTTCCAATCTCATTTGCTCCTCCTCGTTATGATGACTCACCGATTGTTTTGCGTCAAGGTAAACGTACATGTGCTCAACATCCTATTGCTAACTTCGTGTCTTATAATCATTTGTCATCTTGTCTTTATTATTTTACTTCTACCTTGTCATCCATTTATGTTCCTACTTCTTATAAGCAAATTGTGTCCCTGTCTGGTTGGAAACTTGATATAGATGAAGAAATGAGTGCCCTCTATAAGAATCGCGCTTGGAAGCTTATCACTCTCTCCCACCTGAGAAGCAAGCGGTGGGATGTCGTTGGGTCTATACAGTAAAGTACCTTCCAGATGGTGCTGTTGAGCGTCTTAAGGCGCGTTTGGTTGCTAAGGGCTATACTCAGACCTACGGCGTTAATTACTTAGAGATTTTCTCTCCAATGGCTCCCCTTAATTCTGTCTAGATTCTTCTATCTATTGCCATTAGTCATTCTTGACCGTTATATCAGCTTGACTTTAAAAATGCCTTTTTTCATGGTGATCTTTAGGAGGAGGTCTATATAGATCAACCCCCTGGCTATGTTGTGCTTGGCAGTGCGCACCATATTTGTCACTTGCATAAGGTTCTATATGGTCTAAAGCAATCTCCTCACGCCTAGTTTGATCGCTTCAGTTCAGTTGTCATTGCTTACGGTTTTCGGCGGTCTACATCTGATCATTCGGTCTTCGTTCATTATTCTTCTGCTGATTCTATTGTGGTGATTGTTTATGTTGATGATATCATTATTTTTTGTGATGATTTTACTGCTATAGCTGCTTTAAAACGACATTTAGCTCATCATTTTCATAACAAAGACTTAGGCGTTCTCTGTTACTTTGTTGGGATTGAGGTTGTCCGTTCTTCTTAGGGGATCTCTTTATTCCAACACAAGTATACCCTTAATCTTCTCTCTGAGACTGGGTTGCTTGGTACTCGTCCAGTTGATACACCTATAGATTCTACTGTTAAGCTCGATATTGAACAAGAAGAACCATTTTTGGATGTTAGTCGTTTATCCGTGCCTTTTTGGAAAGTTAATTTATTTTACAGTTACTTGTCCTGATATCACATATGTTGTTGGTGTTGTTAGCCAATTTATGCATGTTCTTTGTCAGCCACACTTTGATGTTATTTGTTGTATACTTCACTACTTGAAACGTACTCCAGGTCGTATATTGTTATATCATTCATCTAATCATTTGTCTGTGATTGGGTTTAGTAATGCTGATTGAGTCGCTAGTCGCTTTGATAGGCGGTCCACCTTTGGTTATTGTACTTTTGTTGGCCATAATCTCGTCACTTGGTGTAGTAAGAAATAGAATGTTGTTGCCCATTTCAGTGCTGAAGCAAAGTATCGTGTTATGGCTTATAGTGCTTCTAAAATGTTTTGGGTTCGTTCTCTTCTTCAAGACTTCGGCATCACGTCTTTTCGTCCTATGGAGATGTTTTGTGATAATCAAACAGCCATATTCATTGCTAATAATCATGTGTTTCATGAGCGTACTAAGAATATTGAAATTGACTACCACTTTATTCGAGACTTAATGATGACAAAGCAAATTATCACTCTCTATGTTCGCTCAAAGAATCAACTGACTGATATTCTCATCAAACCATTAGCTTGCTTTTCATTCCAGAGACTTCTCTCTAAGCTGAGCATGTTTGATTTCTATCCTCCTGCTTGAGGGGGAGTGTTAAAGTTTATTTTATATTTTACTGGATATTTTTGTAATTATCCAAGTGATATATATATACACACACACACACACACACACACACACATATATATATATATATATATATATATGTGTGTGTGTGTGTGTGTGTTATGGGATGTAGAAGTTTTTTTGAGTCTCTTGATTCTTACCCAAATTCTCAATTAGTATCGCTCTTTTGTTCTCGCTTTTTCTCTCTCATCACTATATATCACTATTTTACAATTCAACTCTTATGATAAGAATTTTGTTCATGCGCATATTCACAAGGCATCATATGATCATTGCCAAAACATGGCATTACATGTGGAACTGGTCAGAGTAGCCGATATCGCTAAAATGCAAAATTATTCGACCTGAGGTGTCATTATCGCTGTTAAAATGCAAATGATTCCTGGCCAGAGATGAAATATCTGAAGCCCTAAAGTGCTCAAAGCCTATGGAGCTCATGATGGCATTGTGGCATGCAAAAAAAATTGCATGCATGCATACATTCATCATTATGGTTTGATCATAGTAGATGGAATAATTTAGTATTCTTTATATTGTTAATGAGATTGACATGTGATATTAGGCAATGGAGCAATTATTAGTATCTATTTCCTTCAAGTTTAATTAGTGATGTGTGAATATTGGAATGGAGTTTCCAAATTATTCTTATTTTTTTAGTTGATTCTTATGTTTTGAATTAATAAATATAGTATAAATACTTGTTCTTTTAATATAGAGTGTAAAACCGATATTGTGATGTATTATATTATGTTTAATTTTCCTTGATGGTAGGTTAATTGTGTTTGTTTCACACTTAAGGCGATGTTGAGATTTAGGTTTAAGCAAGCCATGTTGATCATACTATGTTCACTAAGCGAGGTACAGATAGAATTGTTGTCCTCATTGTATATGTCGATGATATCGTTGTGACGTTATTGACAAAGTGCGGACAGATAAATGGTTTGGGAGAATAAAAGCACTCGACTAGACTCAAGAGTCATTGGAGGTGAAAGGAGGTGAGAGTTAACAACCTCAGGGCAAGACAGGAACGGCAGTAATGACTAGAAGACAATGGTATTAATTGAACTTGTTAATTGTTCATGATGATGAGGAGGGGCCTTTATATAAGCCGAACCAGGGAAGGGAGACAGCTTGCATGTATCACGTGGCTCATCTTCTTTAGTTCGACTTCTCCAAGGTCTGACCTCTCTGTCACCTAGCGCCCTATTACCTGTATCAGGGGTAGTTGCAATACGTCAACATCCCAAGGTGGTCAAAGTGCCAGAGTGATAGAACGGCCAAGCCGGAATGGTCAGACTAAACCGGAATGGTCAAGCCCTCTCTATCCTAAGGTAGGTGGAGCCAACTTCATGGTTCAGCTAAGCAACCATGACAACCCTAACTCTAACCTCCAATCCACTTATCCTCCTGGTGGTCCCGAGGTGATCTGGTTCCTACTCTCAACCTTGGACTAAGAAGCTTGTAACTTTGGCTCATTGGAGGTTATACCTTTGGCGCCTTAATGGAGTGGGTAGGTGGTGCGATACCGTTCTAAGATTAGTTACCCACAACATGTAATGATATAGAAGAAATTTCACACCTCAAAGCTTATCTAACCAGAGAGTTTGAAATTAAAGATCCCGAGCCCTTACATTACTTTCTTGAGATTGAAGTTGCCAGATCAAATAAGGGCATCTTCATTTCTCAAAGAAAATATATTCCAGGTCTTCTAAAGAAAACTAGCATGATGGGTTGTAGACTAGTGAATTCTCGTATTGAGTCCAATCATCGGCTTAGTAGAGGCGTTGGTGATCCGGTTGATAAGGCAAGGTACCAAGTACCAACGGCTTGTTGGGAGATTGATATATCTCTCTCGTATACATCCAAACATTGCATATGCACTGGGAATTGTTAGTCTATTTATGCATGATTCTCGTGGTATACATCTTGATGCTATATATTAAGCCAGCTCCTGAAAAAAGGCCTTTTGTTTCCAAATCATGGTCACTTGAGATTTAAGGCCTTCACTGATGCAGACTGGATTAGATCTGTATTTCTGTGGGTTGAATTTTAGTCACTTAGAGAAGTAAGAAGTAACTTGGAGTGGTTAGATCCAGTGCAGAAACAGAATATAAGACTATAGCTCATGACATTTGTGGATTTATGGGGCTTCAAGTTTTATTCGACGACTTGAGCGTGTATGGTGATGCCCCAATGAGATTATATTGTGATAATAAAACTGCCATTAACATTGCTCATAACTCGGTTCAATATGACTAGGCTAAACATAATGAGATTGGCAGGCATTTCATCAAGGATAAGTTGAATACGGGTTTAATTTGTACGCCGTTTGTGAAATTTGAAACTCGGCTAGCCGATATTTTCACTAAAGGACTTGGTAACAAAGTCTTCTACTCTATTGTGTGCAAATTGAGCATAAAAGATATCTATGCACTAATTTGAGAGGGGTGTTAAGTGTCATGCTTTAGTAGTTCACGATTATTTGCGTACTTTAGTCTTAGTTTCTACATCAATATAAATACTCATGTGCAGAGGAGTTGCCCAAGTTTTAGCAGTTCTCTCATCTTTTAGCCGTCAATCAATTCTTCTTCTTTTCTGTTCTCATCTATTTTTCATCTGTATATTTTGTTCTAGATTTCATCTCATTGTGGTCGGTCTTCATTACACAAGAATAGAACACCAATGCTACTTATTCTTATTGATGAAATAATGTCAAACATACCCTTAACCATAAAACCCAATTTGCACCTAGTTAAACCCATCATAACTATTAAAAAAAATGCAAAGGGCCTTAAAAGTGACAATCTTTGAAAAACCTAATCATGGATTCAATTACTCCATTCCAAGTTTCACCAGTCTAGTTACTATTTGATCGCACATAAACAACATAATTTTTTGCAATATTTCCTTCAATAGGCAGCATCTAACTATTTCAATAATGATAATTGGCATTCAGAGAAAATTGAAGCATGTTGATGGAATCCTTCTCTTCAAACACCTGCACCACTCCCTTACTTTCAGAACACCCTTACTTTCAGAACACCCACACAAACATGGATACAATCAAACCAATTCCCAAATGTCTTTCAGGATACTCCCCAATGTCCCGGCTATTCACGGAAAGTTCATCTACGAACAGTGAGTCAATGTCTAGATCGAGCCAAAAGGCGTATTCAATATAAAACAGGAAGGTGAATATCAATGTACCATCCCTGGTTGGTCTTAATGGATGGAAGAGGCTAAGTTAGCCCAAACATGATTATCCGTCCAAGAGGAAGTTAAGAATTCAGGAGGTAATTGGGTCAATTGAGTGCATGGTTTTAATTCCCTCTATAAAGCAACGGATATTAGCTTTGTCCATAAGTTTGCTGAAACATGGTTATATCGTTCCAGCGATGTAAAGTGGTCCTATATTTCCATGGTAGATCTAAGCAACAAGAAGATAAAGCCTCAGGAGGTAATTGGGTTAGATGACTGCATGGTTTTTATTCCCTCTACAAAAGGGACGGACATTAGTACCTCCTATAAATGTCTTCTGAAAGTGATCAATCAATTCCAAACTAAGCTAGTAAATGATTTTGAATAAACTAACTAATGCAGAGTTCTTATTTTATTAAGCCAGGTAATTAACCTTTGTAATCCTTTGCAGGCATAAAGAAATCGTCTTGGTAACAACCAACAAATTTGTTCTACAGTGAGCACATCAACGTAAACATTGCAAAACTTGTACGAATGCAGCTTAAGTTATGCATGCATGCAATAAGCAGAAAAGTTAAAGCAAATGACAATATTGTGCATTGCATAAAGTAGGACGTGACTTATTAACCAAAGCATCTTAAAACAAAATGCATGTAGGAACACTAAGGTAATGATTACTTTTTGAATTGACGTTTCATCATTTTTTAACTAGCCACTTTCAACATAATCATCATTTCATTCTACTTTTCATTCTAAGAAAACCAAACGTACCCTAACTACCACAACATAGCTATGTGACATTCAAAACATGTTGCGATACAAAATGAGGTTCATGACCATTTGCATTAAGGAAATTTATCAGTCGAGAAGGGATTACATTTTAGGGGACTTGATGTAAATGCTTCCTCCAGATCCTCCACCTCCTTTGATACCACCATCACCTCCATCTGCCAAAAGACTCCCATGAACTTCTATAGCACCTTTTACGTCGAACCAAATCCGCCCACCTCCTATTCCCCCATAATCCTCTTCTCTATTTGTAGTCCCTCCTTTACTGCCATAACTCCATGGCTCTCCCAGTGAAGACCATGAATATGCATCCCCACCCCACACGTCCTCCGGGAGCTTTGTATTATCCATCACGCAACTAGCACCTCTCCCGCCGTGTCCTCCGCCGCCACCCTGTATCCCCGTCGGTGTCCCACTTGTCTGTTCCGGCGGCGAACCCGCCAGTGCCGTCACATTAATCACAGAACCGTTAAACAAAGTAGCATTCCAAGCATCCACAAACACCGTCCCAGCTATCATCTCCGCATTCAACCCCAACCTAAATTCGCCGCTAATGTTAACCAAAATCGAACACCCCGCGACTGCGCAACTCAATATGACGCCCGGGTCTATAAACAAACTCCCAGCTCCCTCTATATACACATCCTCTGTGAAATTCAAGCTAGAACTCAGCTCGCACAGAGTGTCGAGCGACCCAACCCCCTTCAAATCCTCCCGGCACGACGCCGAGGCCGGGTGAGGCGGCGGCGGTGGTGGCGGTGGGGACGGCAGCGAGTAATCGCCGTGAAATGAAACCGAATCGACATCTTTGTCGATCGAGAATTCGTCGAGCGAGGCAGAAACAAACCCTAATTGGGAGTGAAAATAAGGGATTGTGAGGACGTGAAGAATTAGGATATGAAGAACATGTGAATATGATGGAGCCATTGGAGGAGGGACAAACTCATCACCAGAACAGGTAAAAAAAGTTCCTAATTTTGAGAAGAAAAACGCGATTTTGAGGTGAAAATATTTCAGAAGCGATAACAGCAGAGGAACTCCAGAATTTTGGCAAGAATTGAATCGAAACCTCGCATGCCGATCGTGTAAGAGATTAGCCGAGCGACTGATGCCCAGCAATTCAAACCTATCGACAAAGAAACATTTCGGAGGATGTCTCTCTTCGGTTTTTATACCAAAATGCAAGAACCTTCACCAGAAATTTAAACCTATTTTTGTATTGTTCTACATAATTGACTACGGATAACCTTCGCCGTGATTTGACTTCTCAGGTTTGTTATAAATAATTGAAATTTTGTTGATTTTCGGCTCTGTTTGAACTATTTAAAAAAATATTTATTTATTTTTTAAAAAAATATTTATTTATTTTTTAAATACATTAATTTTTTTACATAAAATAATTATAATATTTTTAATTAAAAAATTAACTTTACTTTCAATAATAAAAAAGAATTGTGTTAATATCTCAAACAGTATAATTAAAAATAAAAAACAAGAACATATTAAATATTTCAAAAAAAAAAAAACTATCCTAAAAATAGCTATTTCAAACATTATAAATTTATTTTTTTACAATTTTTTTAAACATTCCGGGTAATTTTCTTTTTAGTTGTAAAAATTTTGGTTAAATTTATTTTAAAATCAGCTTAACGAGTATTTTTAATTTATTTTATCTTTTCAAATTTTTAAAGTATTTTATCAAAAAAATTATTCTGACAAAATAATAAAAAAATACTAAAGCCTCTAATAAACAGCTATCCCAAATTAGGGCTAAGAGGAAATTAGAAATGTCTAGAGCTTAGAATTTAATATGATATTAATTCAGTATGAATTGTAATTTCATTCAAATATTTAGATTGCTCATGCACTTCATCTACGGAAAACAAATTACACACAAACAAATAAAAAAGAAAAAATTAATGCTTTTTGTACATAGCTATTTCCAAACGGGCCTGGTTTAGCAGTGAATTTTTATTTTGACTTCTTAAGTGATCTCAATATTTTTTTCCCTAGTTGTTATTTTTTTTTTTGTAATTTAGACTAAAAAACAGTGAAAATTTAAATGGGCTTTAAGTTAAAAGTTCAAAAAAATAAATTTTAACGTACAAGCTTCATCAACAAAATTTTTAACGCGCTAGGTCCAATCGCCTACAACACAGATAAATTTAACACAAAGAGATAAATTTATATGTAATGCATACAGATAAATTTATCTGTCGTTTTATCTTATGCAAGATAGATAAATTTATCGGTGTTCTTTATACAGATAAATTTATTTGTCTACTTATTTATGCAAAACAGATAATTTTATCTGTGTGTTTTATACGTATTTTGAAAAGACACTGTGTTCTTTATATAGATAAATTTATATGTCTGCTTATTTATGCAAAATAGATAAATTTATTTGTATACTTTATACGTGTTTTGAAAAGGTACAATATTCTTTATATATTTATGCTTATTTATGCAAAACAAAAAAATTTATCTGTGTGCTTTATAGATATTTTAAAAATGCACAGATAAATTTATCTGTTTTAGAGTTCAATTGGATCTCACACGTCAAAATTTTTATAGTGGATGAAAAACAAAATTAACGCTATTTTAAGGATCTAAGATTAATATTTCGAAATTTAAATACATTACGTATGAACTAAAAGTACGACAAGGTCAAAATTGTCTATTTTATTGTAAAAATCCAATAAAAACATGTTTTAACCTCTAATTTACTTTGCTAACTTTGATTAATTAATTTCTTATCTGTTAGGAATCTATGCAATAGCACCACCTAAAAATCAAAAACAAAAAGAAAATTAGTATACTCCAAATTGAATGAATGGAATGGTCACACATTCCCTATTATCCCCATTGACATGTTCCCAATCATCATTCAAGACAAATTTAATTGATAATTGGTATACCGAGAAGGGAAGGTTTCAATAGGCATCTCGTTTTTGGGTGTATATTAAATATTTATGAGATTTTATAATTAAAATTATAAATATTTATAATTAAAGTTACAAAGTATTTGAAACGTCAAATCAAAATATATAAATTATTAATTATTTAATTTGTTGTTATAAATTTGTATGGTCAATTTTATGATTTTTTTTTTGTGGTTGCGAATTTATGAATTTTTATAATTTTTAAATTATAAATATTAATAATTTAGTTATAGATGTATGTAATAAAATTTATAGCAAGCACTCCAAATATTCCACGTGTAATGAAACTTTTCCCTACCAATGTATTAAAGAAAGAAAAAGATTATATGAGGCTTATGTTTGGCCTAAATTTTTTTTTTATATAAATTTTTTAGCTTTTTAGTTTTTTATAAAAAAATATATGTAAAAAGATATTAAAAAATCTAATTAATTTTAATAGAAGGTCAAATTAGTTGACTTTTTAAAAATCTTTTAAACAAAAATTTTTTAAAAAAAATTAAGCCAAACATAAGCTTGCGGCCAGTATGATCCCAATATATCAATTTTTCAGTGTGCTACCACCTTTTAATAAATTGAAAACAAATTCTATATTACTTTTAAAACATTTATAGGAAATTGTTTCTTGTTACCAAGAAAATGATAAAAATCAATGGGGTATTTAGCCAAACTTTTCGAGCCAATTTTTAGTTTTTTTGCTATTAATAAATTTTATTATTGAGTTAAAAAAAATCTGACACTCTCACAATGTGTTCCAATATCATAATTTCGTTGTTTAGTAATTTCTCAAATTTAAATATCAAAATTTTAAAGTGAGCTAGTCTACACTATGAACGATTCATTAGTACAACTGAACAATTTGATGTCCAAGAGAATTGCAAATAATTTAGACTTTTTGCCCTTTTTTTTTTTTGAACTTTTTCATTTTTAGATTTTTTTTTATTTTTTAAATCGCATTAATGATATAAATTTAAATAACATTAAGATAGATTGGGCCCTACTTTTATATCATTTTGGCTTAATGTTGATATATATATATATATATATATATAGACAATTTTAAACATTAATATAAATTTATATATAATTTTCTGCATATAATCCAACCCAATTTACAAATAAAGAGTCCAATATTACTTTTTTTTAAATGCCAAGTTAAAAAATAAGGGCCTATTTTTTTTTATTTTTTTATGTCAATCTCTAGCTAATTCTCATTAAGCCGAATTAATCACAGCTAGTAACGAGAAGTCGAAAACAAGCCCTAGTTTTTTTGTCTATCTCTTCATCTCCCTTGCTCATCGTTGCTCACCAATTGCTGCTCTTGCTTGCCACTGTTTGTTACTCAATGCTCACTCTTATTCGCCGTTGCTGATTTGTTTGCTCGCCGCTGCTACTGTTTTTTTTTTTGTCTCTTGCCGTCGCTAAAGTTTTTCAGTCTCACTTTTTTATTTGATCAATTATTAAGAATAAGTTTTTTCTAAATAATCTTATAGGAATCTGAGTTCTTTATGTGAATTAATTTTTTTATATGGAGATTTTGATATTTAATTTTCTTGAATATTTATTTACTTGAAGCCTTGAATTAAATTATAGACCATTTGTGTTGATGATAATTGAATGCCTTTTTTTACAAAATGCAAAACCTAAAATCCTTAATTTAATTATGAAAAAAAAGTTACAAAGCTCTAAATTTTTTGAGTTGGTTTTATTATTTATTATTTAAAAATTTTATAAATTTTTAAGGGATCTATTTAGAAGTTCGTTTTATGGCCTCTAAAACTCAGGACCAGTTCTGCTCGTGTTGAAAAAATATAACAACACAAAACATACTCGGTGGTTCAGAAAATACATATTTATTAATTTTCATCGATTACAATAAACAAAGTTTACAGAAAATAATATGAATAGAATATGCAAACCGAGTCCTGCAAACGCAATTTTCTTAAGAATGATTCACCGCCTACTAAGGAAGTTGTAGGTTTCTCCATCGGCGTCACTCTTCCAAGATAAAACGGTTGACTCGAACGTTGGAACACCTCCAAAAATCGGCTACTCGAACGTACCTCGTCTTTCTTTCTTTCTCTCACAATTTATAATTTCATAATTGTATTCTTGTATCTCACATCTTCATCATATCTCTGCAGAATATTAGAGAAGTTCTTTTATAGAACTTCTCTTATGGATGGTTACAAAAGAATTGAATAAAAAAATCAATTATCAATTAAATTGTATTGATTCTCGAATCAATCGCCAATTAAATAGCTAATTAAATTATCAATTAAATTCAAAAATCAATTCTTGAATAATAATTAATTGAATTCAATATTTTCAACAAAAGTTTTGGATATGGGCCCTGTAATCTGAATATCACATACTCAAACATAATTATTAAAAAATAATTATTACAATATTACTTAAAAAGAAATAAATATTTTTATTTATAAAAAATAAACAAGTGCCCGATCTAGATGATGACATGTGTAATAGACTGTTGCCATGTATTAAGGAGGTCCCGCGGAGTTCCGTGCCAGACGTTAATGGGCGCAGTAGCTGAAATGCAACGTGCCGCACCGATTCGCGTGTGGCTCGATTTCCCCGTCACCGCGCTAACTCTCCGTCTAACCGCACCGACACGTAGGCTTTGCGTAGATACTTTTCAAATATTTTAGAGAGTAATTTTTATTCCATTATGCCCTCGTTTGGCAAACCGGTTTACAGCCGGATTTTTTTTAATAATCTTTTAGGTTTTTAGTTTAAAGTTTGAAAAGCTAAAAAAACCTTTGTTTTTTAACTCCTAATTTTTATTTTATTGGTTTTATAATTTTTTGACTTTTCTAATAATAATTTTT
>JAULJZ010054679.1:0-35987 GCA_032270985.1 Heliamphora pulchella
AAGATCGTTCACTCTGATACCAAGTTGATGGAGGACAAACATGAATAAGTCTTTAGGAATCCGCACCTAAAGGCACCTAGGAATCCGCACCTAGGGTTGAATTGGAATTCACACTAATTCTAAGAAATAATATGTTAATCAATCATTCACTGCTTTGGAATACAAGCAAAGGCTTATAAATAGGTTGCTGAAGAACATAAGATACAGATAAAAAAAGATACAATCTTATCTAAATCTTAGGGATAGCTATCTACTAAGATAGCTCTAACAACTAGATAAACTAACTAAATATATAAAGCAAAAAAAAAACCAGAAAAATAAATTAAACTAAATAAGAAATGCCTAATCCTTGTTGATCCAAAGTGACACTAGATGTGCCACTTTCCTGCGCCAGCGCCGATTGACCTGTGTAATTGGGTTGGTGTCCGCACCAAATTATGTCCATTGTGATTTGTGAGCCTAACAAGGTTGGTCACTACCAATCCTGCTTCTTATTTGTGGTGGTTTTACTTGAATTATGTCCATTGTGATTTGTGAGTCTAATAAGGTTGGTCACTACCAACCCTGCCTCTTACATGCCGATTTTCATGGAATACCGGTCACTACCAACCCTGCATCTTATTTGTGGTGGTTTTACTTGAATTATGTCCATTGTGATTTGTGAGTCTAATAAGGTTGGTCACTACCAACCCTGCTTCTTACATGCCGATTTTCATGGAATACCATTGCTAAAGCTATCTGTAGTGTGGGCCTTACACATTAGGTTATATGTATAATCAATTTCTTCTTTTCTCTTGCCATTTGGAGTCACTACTCCTTCCATGGAGTAAATGAGCGCCGCAAAATTTGCCGGTAGAAAATATTTTTTATATTTTTATTTATTGTGATAGATATAGTAGTTTGGCCTTTGTAAAGTTGAAGGTCATGTTAATGTAGCAATGCCGTTACATAAAGTTAGTGACAATCAAATTTTAGTTGCTGTGGCAGTGTAGCTTCCACACTAGGTAAGGGCATGTGCATAGTTACCAGAACTAGTACCCTAGTTGTTTTTGTTACGGAACACAATTCTGGAATTTTACGAGTTCACAATATTGTTCAATAATTTTGAGAAATAATATAAAGGGATATAAAGAATGAATTAATATATTAATTATTTGGCAAAATATTTTGCCTATGTAGGATTCGTTTGGTTTCACTTAAAAGCACAGCTTTTTTGGAATTTTTTTTGTCTTATTTGAACCTTGTTTTTTAATTTTCGTGATTTTTTTTTTTACTTTTCTGTTTCCTCATGATGTGAGGAATTTAAAAAGTAAAAAAAGTTTTGACCAGATTTGAAAGAGGCCACTTAAGTCGAAAAAGCCTTATTTTAACATAAACCTAGTTTTTTTTGTCTTTTCTAATTTTTTTTTTCACATTTTTGGAAAAAGGTTTATACTCCTTTGATTTATCATAACAAAAAGAATCAAAAAAGTAAATTTTTTGACTAAAGTTGTTTAAAAAAGTTCACTAAAGATGGAAAAAGCCCAAAAAAGCTATCTCAGACAGAGCCTATCCTAGTGTTTTCCATACGAGCGAAAATTTGATACATTTAATAAATCAAGAAGTGGGGTTTTCCTAGTGTTGATAGGGGTTCTTGTGATAGTGTACTGACCGTGTGCAAATATAGGATGACAATTCTTAATACGTGTATTGTCAGGAAGAGCTTTCCAATGTCTGACACCATAAGGATCTTGACCGTCCTTAGAAATCCATCCTCCAAATTTATCACCACTCTCTATAAATGATTTCCCTTCTTAACATATCTTCACAACCACTTTCACATCAAAGATTGGTTAAATTGACAGAACTAACAAATTCCCAAATCCCCTTCCTTGATTGGCTTACACAGCTTCTCCCACCCTACAAAACTTGAATTCTTTGCCCAAACCTCCTCACAAGAAATTCCTTTGGAGCTTGACCAATCTTCTCTCCAATGATGTTGGTATGGGGAACGATGACATAAAATAAGTATGGGAAACGATGACACAAAATAATAAGTATGGGAAACGATGACACAAAATAACTAGGGAGGCTTGGTATGGGAAACGTTGACATAAAATAAGTAGGGAGGCTTGGTACACTCTTGATGGGGAAGTGACTTAAATGCCCTTCGATTAATATTGACGCTTCCAACCTACTAGCTTCTTCTCAAAGTGCTCCACAATACCATGCCACAGGTTGGTAACTTGTGAGGGGCACCAGTAGACAGGCCTAAATATGGCGTAGGAAGGCATCCCACTCTAACTCCCAAACAATCAGCCAACATATTTTACACCTTGCCCACATAAATGATCCCACTCTTTCCAATTAGTTGCTGTAAACTAATTAGAGCCACTTATTTAAGAAAATTTTATGGAACTCGCCTCTTTCTGAAGTTGAGAAAACTACCATTTTATTTTATTGGATTGGAGAAAGGTTATGAAGCATGTGTACTGTGTATAGGGCCACAGGATACAACTAGGATGCTATACAAATATGCCAACAAGGTAAATTCTCAGATTACAAGAAACAACAGCGCGGAACATGAACTTATTTTAGCTTTTGATTTTTTATTTTTAAAATTGGTGACTCTACCTCCCAAACTAAATGGAGAAAAAATGAAAAATAACACTAATTGAAAGGAAAACCCCTAAAGGGCTAAATTGGTTTTGAAAACGCCATAAGAAATTCCAACAACTTTTTTACTTATTAAAACAAGAGATTTCAACAAATTTTTAAAATGTTAGGTTTAAGGAGTTGTAGCTCCAGGTACTATTTGGATTAAATTAAACAATAACATTATATAAGAGTATAAGAATTTCTGAAGTACAAAAATGAAAGTGTATAAAAGTATAAACACCAAAACATCCAAATAGTAGATTTATCAAATATAAAAAGAGGTGCTTGCTGCAAAGTGGCTTGCCCCTGCGCTTTGGCAGGTTGACCCATGGCCACAAACAACCAGAGAGGCTAGCATGGTTTGGTTGGAAAGGGCCAACAGAAAAGCAGGGGCGCAAGTTAAAATAAGGAAGCTAGCAGGTGGTTGCCATTGAGAAGAGCTTGATGGTGACTGCAGGTCACTCTCTGGACCAGTTTATTCTTATTCTCTTCCTTTTTGTTTCACACTCTGTTTGGGTTAGTTTATTATCGATCTCTCGCTTTTTGTCTATCACTCATTTTCTCTCTGTTCAAACTTTAATCCTCAAGGGTGTTACTCTTTTCTTAATCTCCCCTTTTGTCTCTCACCCTTTCTCTCTGTTCAAACCTCTAGGGTGTTACTCTCATCTTAATCTCTCTCCCCTTTTGTATCTCACTCTTTCTCTCTCTGTTCAAACATCTAAGAGTGTTTAGGTTCTTCAAGCATAATTTTTCCCCTCCTGTCTATCCCTCTCTTCTTGAACGTTGTGCTTTAGGGTCTCAGACAATTGATGGAGATTTTAATTTCTGTGACATCTGAGGTGTGTCTTGAAAAGGGTGTCCTCAGCAGTTGTAACATGTTCTTCCATTGACAAAGAGAATGAAAAAAATAAAATAAAAATGGGACACATTTCCAAACATGTTGGACACACAATCTTCCCTTTCTGTGGACTGTGAGACACATCAGTGCCTCCTATAAGAAAAATCATTTGTGAGTCAATTTTTCTCCCCTGGTTGACAGGTTTTGGTTAATCAGTGTGAAATTGTGGAACTATAGTGCTTTTTTGTGACCATAAAGTCCAAGTGTTCCTTTTAAATTGAGAAAATATTTATTTGACATGGTTAAAGGAAAATTCTCTTTAACTGACATGGAAAATTCTCTTTCAATTGGGATCATTTTCAACATAGCATTTGCATGACTTCTAAAGTCTCTGTTCTACATGGAAAAGTTCTCTCTTTTTTAGCAAGCTTTGAAATAATTTTATAGTTGAATTTAGTTTGGATATATTTGTTGTATGAGTGTAATCTACTTTTTGTAGCCTTGTGATTCCCCTAACAAATAAGGTTTGTAACACAATACTGTTGTTTCCAGATATTAATTTGTTGTTGTTTTTGATTTGACCAGAGTTGGTTATGGAGACTGTGGTGAACTCCATGTTCAACTCTTTTCTTGCTTTCTTGGTAATGTTATCTGATAACATACATTATTAATGTAAGAAAAATTTGGAAGTTTGGAATTTCTACTTTAACTCTTTCTAGATATGAAGAGGCCAAAGCAAAAGGTGTAGATAACTATGATAGGGACTTGGAGGATGTTATTGATAGGCTTATTGTTGAGTGTGATAGAAAAATTACTAGAGCTCTTAAACGTCTAGAGGATGAGGATGCTAAAGCTGCTATTGCAATTTCCGTGTCTGAGGTTACACAGGTGATGGTCAAGCATCTAAGGACGCAATGTTTTTTCCTGTCATTTATTGCAGTCACATCTCCTGTCCTTTTGTTGTGATGATTCAGTGATTTGTTTGAATTGCAGACGCCTGAGGTTATTGAGTTATCGAAACAGATCAAGGAGAAGTTGAAAGAAGTTGATCAATATGGCAAGTACCCGGTGGATTATTATGCCTTTTCTATTGACTTTATTCTTTGAGTTATAATTTTTTTTCTTTGGCCATTGAGAGAGGATATTTATTGTCAAGATAGTTTTCTATGCTTGTGTTCTTTGCTGCGTTTTGGTTTGAATTGCACTCTTGGTAATTGCAGCATAAATAAATCCTTTTATTCTTGAAATGCATTAGATGCTTATATGGATATGTGAAATCTGTTCCATCATATTTCATGCTGTGCGTGGTGGAAAGTTTCATATGCATTTGGAACATTTGAATAGGGTCATATTCATTTATGGAAATGTGGGTGGGAGAGTATTCATATTGAGTAGGGACTAGGGAGTTATTGGTTGTTCTCTCTAACGTTGTAAAGATTACTTTCTAGTTGGCCATGGGTTCTCTTTAAACTTTGTTGTCTGGTTAGTTCCTTTATTTGCATTGAACCTTAAACATGAAATTATGACATGCCCAGTAGTTCTTGACTTTTAGATGTCTATGAGAAGCTATATTTGAATGTGGTCTTGATAGGTTGCCATAGTTCCAGCTTGACATTCAGGATATTCAAATTTATTGGCTTTATTGGCAGTTCAGATTGGGTATAACCAAATTTTCTCCTGGGATTTTTGGCTGTTAGTGTTTGGGGGGGGTGGGGGGGCAGAGTAGACTACCTGCCTGGATGGGTACAAATTGGTTCATTCAATATGCCCTTTGGAAAGGGAAGCTTATTTCTGTTGTTAACTCTTCTCTCGAACAAAAACTAAAAATTGTGTGAAAAAATTGTGAACATGAGCTTCACAAAAAAGAAAAAATCATGATCAAAGGGCTCGTGAAGAAGATACCAGTAAATTGAGCTCATTAATGGAGGAATGAGACCATATTATTCTTAAATATGACTAGAGATGACAAATTGTTCAAGTTTTCATTACAGATTATTTGGGGCATATGTTAAAAAAAAAGTGAATGAAAGAGTTGGTTAAAGAAATCTGTGGCAGTGGTGGTTTTCAAATAAGTTGTATACATTTTATTCTTCACTAAATTGTTCCAAATTACTGATATGAGATACAATTAGGTAACTTCTTTCCTGGGCTGACTGCTTTTGCACATGTTTCAGTATTTAGTGTTCCAGATTTATTTAGTATTGTGGAGGCATCAGGGCTCCTGAAATCCTCCAATAGGGGTGGCAAAGCTAGTTGATGTAGAGTAGCAATGAGGCTTATGAACAATTTAAATTTGCAGATCTTGAAGGCAAGACAGATATGAAAATTCGAGCTTTGGAAATATTGGAAGAAATTCGAGCGAAAAGAGCTGACAAACAGGTGAGCTTCTCTACATATCTAGTTTGTCACTATTGGATTATCATTGACATCCTATGTTAGCATGCTCTTTTTTTTTTTTTTGTTTTCTAAATAGAATTAAATTTGGTACACGTGCATGTGTTAAATGATAATATTTTCCCCTGGTGCAGTCAATGCTTCTTCTTGATGCCTTCAACAAAGATCGAGCTTCATTACCTCAGCCTCTTCCAAACCCACCACTATTGGCATCCTTGCCGGTAGTTGCTCAAGATTCTCGTACACAAGAAATGATAAATGAGAAGTTGATGAGAGCAGAAGATCTTGGTATGATGAAACCCTGCTTCTGCCATTCTTCTTTTCTCCCTTTGATCTCCTTCATGTTCGTGTGTTCTCTTTAGTTACTCTCTCTTTCCATCTGATTTTTATTTCAATTAATGGTTTTATTTCCTTTGGCCTGGTGGGGGAGATAAGGGGGCTAGGAAGGGTCAGTGATGGAATACCCCTCGTACATAGATGACCATTTAGCAGAAGGTTGCTCATATGTGATAGGTTGACACTTGGCCCCCCCTCCTCAAACCAATCACCCAGCCTTCCAATGAAATAATAAACATAAGTTCGATAGGTTGACACTTGGCCCCCCCTCCTCAAACCAATCACCCAGCCTTCCAATGAAATAATAAACATAAGTTCGATTACCACTCAAATTTCCTAAAATTATGGATTTTTCCCATCTTAGAAAACAAATTCTCAAAATATTTATCGTAGATCTCTCTGGTTACAGCTTGTTAGAAAAGGCAACTAGCTAAATATTTTCTTTCAAGCCTATAAAGTTATTTTCTATTTTAATATTAAGTATTGGACTCATAATTAAACACATTTTCTAGATAGAAATATGTGGCCCTTAAATATTCTCCTCATAATAATTATCAATGAAGTGAATTTTAGTTTTAACGAATCTTCAATCCTTCAGATTGTTTTCCTTGCTTTTTCATCTTAGATGTTCTATACTCCTTAACCCTCATTATCGTTATTATTATTGTATAGATATGTAATGACATTATTGAAAATATAGCTCTTGATAGTGTTGAATGGGGGAAAATGATTCCTGTTCCTTCCAGATGATTGGGACAAATGACAAGGCTTAGTTTGCTTTGGTATGGAAATTGCATTAAAAAGAAAAAAAAAAAAGAAAAGAGAAGAAAAGTGATGCTCCCAATTGAAAAGAGGTTAAACCATGATAACCTTCAATACATACAATCAAAATGGGTTTAATAGTTCAAATAGGCAGAAAGGTTTATATATTCTTACAAGTGCAAAGAAAAAGAAAAAATTGAGCCTTTGCAGAGTCTCCTCTAGGCCATGAAATGTTCTTTTGCTGTGCTTCCCCCAAAGAAACCTCACCCAACACAATAGATTGAACAACCATGCCTTCTGCCTCTCATACTTCACCCTACCTCCCCCACCCATCAAACATTGTTACTCACATATTTATGAAAAAACTAATCCACTCAAACATCGCCAATTCTAAACCCCAAAAATTTGGGGCCACATTGCAATGGATAAGCAAATTGGAGATTGATCTTCTATAACACTTACAAATGCAACAATTGATGTGGATTTGTTGCCTCCTCTCTAAATCATCAATTGTAAGGACGTTTTCTTAGGTTGCACTTCGTAGGGGAAAAAAATCCTTGACTGGAGTTCTGACAGCCTAGACGCCTCTCCATGAGAACTTTACTCTATTCGCCAACAAAGTTCAATAAAAGGACATCACGCCAAACCACCTTTCTTGCCATCAATCCACCCCGAAGAATCTTGGCCCCCTTCCACTCCCTGAAACCCATAAAGCATACCGGTTAGAGTCAACCGCTCCACATTCTAATCCTATGCATTCCTTCTCAAGTAACGTCCCCAAAAAACAGCTTTACATTCCTTGATGCCGCAAACGGGCTGGTAAGGTTAGGATAGAAAAAAAGGGGTTTCTTAGTGAGAGTCCCATATATAAGAATCTTTTAAGGATCAGTCTCGCAATTAATTTTTTTCCAATTTCAATCCTATTGTATTTTGATGGTGTTTGGCATTGCTAAACTAGTAGCTTATAGATTGTATCTTCTAGTAGAAGTTGTGAGTGCTTGGTAAAAATTATAATTTGTAGCTGAAATAGAAGAAAAATAATTATAGTTTGTAACAGAAATTGTGGGTGTTTGGAAAAAAATATAGCTTATAGCTAAAATTAGTAGCAAGAAGTTAAAAACTATCAACAGTAGTTTTGTCAAACGCCCCTTTTGTTCTACATAATATTCCCTTAATCATGATAACATTAAAACCAACTATGCAACACGTTCCATAACTACACAATAGTCTCCTATTATTTTTTAAAATCACAAACTATACAAAATAGGGAAAATACATAATCTAAAAACTAAAACTTGTAAATATTTTCAATAGATTAAAATATAGAATTTCCTCCGTTATAAAACCGAGAAATTTATCAATTTGAACACTAAGAAAAATATTTCAGTTTTGAAATTAAGAAATTAATTTTAAAACTAAAAAAAATTAATTGAGAAAATTTTCAATTTTTAAAATAAAATGTCAGTTTTAAAACCGAGTAAAATAAAAAATAAGCAAGAAATTCTTACTTTTTTCTTTAAATTGAGAAATTTTTCTGTTTTAATAGAAATAATAAATTTATCAAATTTGTAGGTTTAGTATTTATATGTAATTTTATATTCAATATGATTCTTGTTTAATAGCTCTCGATGAGTAGGTTCTAAAAATAATAATTTTATTAAAAACGGATCTACTACATTGAAATTTATAGAATTTTAAAATTTCAAGCAAAAATCTTAGTGAATGAAACTCTATCCATAAATAATGTTATCTCTGTCATAATCAATTCTTAGATTTGAATATAGGACTTTCATCTTTAAAAATTTTACCAATGGGACCAATACTTGTACAAGTCTGTTAAATAGGACAATTAACCCTAGAAAAAACCTATAATTGTTCATGGTAAAAGAATCCTTAACACACTGCAAGGGAAAAATTCCTAGCAAAAGAAAAACCGTTTTTTATATATATATTTAAGAGAAGTTCATCTTCCAAATGTTTAAATTTTTTATTTATAGGATAACACTTTGATTAGAAGGGAGCCAGTGAAGACACTAACAGATAGATTACTGGGAATGAATCAACCAACAATTGCTGTAAAATCAGCAATGAGAGATCTTCAATTGATAAATAATTTTTTGAACCCTGAAGTCAGCCTTTTTTGTTTTTTTCATTCATATCTATTGAGGTGTTATTTTTTTTAATTTTGTTTTCTTATTTATGTTTGGAGGGTATTCGTGTAGTTTTGTTCGACTATTGGTTTAATAAAATATTTGTGTTTACTGTTTTTTGTTTTTGCTGTCAAAGTTTTCATAAAACAATAAGCAAAAACACGCAATAAATATAAACGTTACCAAACGGGTAATTATTTCTGTTTTAAAAAAAATGTAAACAGTTTTCAAAATTTACTTAATTCTTATAAACAAGAAAAATGTGTTTTCATTTATTTTGTAAATAATTTTTCATTCTCTTCTCTCTCCTCCATCATCTCCAACCATCTTTACCTCCGCCTGTTACCATCACTGGCAAACACTTTCAACCACCACCTTTGACTACCATCTCCGGACACTTCCTCCCCCACTGTTTGACACCTCCAGGCTCCACCAAACACCTCTCCCACCTGCCGCCACCTCCACCCACCACTTACCCCCATCGACCGCTACCTTTCCCTATAATTGCTAGTCACCATCTTTACCACCATTTTCAGCTACTATTTCTAGCCACTAGCCACCAGCCACCAGCCACCACCTACTACCTCCACCACATGCCCGCCACCTCCATGTAAAACCTCCACTCAATCGGTCGTCACCTCACACACCAGCTCTCCCCATAAGCTGTCACCTACATGGCTGCACCCATCACCTTCTCCATCGGTTGCCACATCCGCTCATCGATTGCCACCTTTTCCTAGCCAATAGCACCCAGCATTGCCGCCCACACGTCACCCGCCATCATTTTTGGCATCTTTACCTATTGCTTTTCACTACCTTTGGACGATGTCAACCATCTTTACCAACTATTCTACCTACGAGCTTCCTAATCACACCACTATCAGTCGCTTCCGTTGGATCACCTCTAGCACCCATCGTCTATCACCACATCTAGTCGCCATTAGCATCCCCACTTCCGAAACTTCTTTTGGGTAACTCCCCGCCCCCGTCCCCGCCCCCACTTAACTCTTACTTTTCTCATAATAAAATTTTACTAAAACATGTATTTGCCAAACTTATTTTTAGTTTTTGTCTTTAGAAAAATAAACTAAAATATGATTTCTGTTATTGTATAGATGTTACCAACTGGGGCCTTAGAGGTGAAGGAGCTGATCAACAAACCGCAAACCTACTCATCAATTTCCTCCTCCTCCTCTTTAATGTTTAAATTTCAATATTTACACTTCAATTTCGCATTTGAGTGACTTCCAATGACTGCCAGCCCAATCCACATCATTAAAGCTAACTATAGACAAAAAATTAAAAATCTAATATATCAACCTTTGATCAGATGCACTGTTCAAATAGCGCATGATTTGAAATACATCATTAAAAAAAGACTAACGAGCAGCGTGCGTATGTTGACTAACTATACCTACTGAATAGGTATTGTGAAGACGAATAACAGTAACATAAATTAATTTTTGAATAAGATGTTCAACATCAAGCTTAATAACAGTCTCCATAGGAGTATCAATAAGGTCCAGCACTAAGATGGTCACTTCATCATTATAGTAGCTTAATACAATGCTGCCACTAGAGTGAAAAGAAAATAGAATAACCGGTAGTGGAATGTTGGAAGTCATAGTCAAGTATAATAAAATTAAAGCGATCAAATCAGGCACGAAAAGATTGCTTCAGACCATACAAAACCTTGCGCAAACGACATATAAGGTGCTCACTACTATTGACAACATAATTGAGCGCTGATCTATATACATTTGAAGATCACCGTAAAGAAAGTCATTCTTGATATAAACCCGATACAATTGCTAATAATTACTAACTACAACAGATAAAAGAATTTGAACTGAACTAAGATAAACCACCTGAGAAAAGGGCTCCAAATCAACACCATAAGTCAAAGTGTATCCTTTTGCCACTAAGCACGCCTTTTAAGAATCTCAACAGAACCATCCAAGAGATCCTTATCAGTGTACACCTAACGACAACCCCACAACAACCCATTGACTGTTTCCTAGTGCGTAGGGTAGTAAGATGCCAACTTGATTTTTATGAAGAGAACTTATTTTCTCATCTATAGCGTGTCCATTTAGATAGGGACATAGCGGATTTACAACAATAAGGTATAGAAATAGTGGAAAAGGCATAAGCAAAGGCATGGAGACGAGAAGAGACACGATCATATGACACACAATAAACAATAGGACGTTGAGTACAAGTACTTTTACCTTGTTGCAAAACAATGGAAAGATCATCATTTGGAGGAGAAGGAGAAGGTGAAGTATGAAGCTCAGAGAGGGTGGATGATGTGTTCAGGTCATAAGACACAATGGGCATGTCTCAAGATCGTTGATACACTTGTAGTGGACGAGTAGATGGTACCGGCACAAAAAAGTGAGTGGCAAAGGAAGAGTATGAGTATTCGACTCCCCCTAACGACAACAGATGAGGTCAGACGATAACTCCTTACCAACGAAAGTAAAAGAGATCAATTCAAAGTGTGACATTTTCTCTAACAACGAATCCACAAGACTCCGGAGTCCAAATGATAACGATATCCTTTTTCAATACAAGATTATACCCATGGAAAACACACTTACGAGCTCAACTAGATAATATATCAAGACATGGATCAAGAATATGAACAAATGCAACACAATCAACGAATGATAGAAAAAGGCGAATAACCAATATAGTAATGAAAAGAGGATTGTACATTCAGAACCACTAAGGGCATACAGTTAATGAGATGATATGCAGTAAAAACAATATGACTTCAAAACTGTTTTGGTACTTGCATATGGAACAACAATGTGCATGTAACATCTAACACGTGTCAATGCTCATGCTAAGCTACACTACTATGCTGAGCAGTACGAGCACAACTAGTTTGGTGGATAATACCAAAATCGTGACGAAATGAGTCAATGATAGATTACATTTATTCTAAATCATTATCAGATCAAATGATTTGGATGTGTGCCAAATTGTGTAAAATTCATTATAAAACTTAGTGAGAACAAGAGGCAATTCAAGTATTTGTTTCACTAAAAATAATCAAGGCATACAAGAGTAACCATCAACAAAGATAAAAAAGTAGAAATATTGATTAATACTAGAGGTTTGGGAAGGACCCCAAATATCAGTATAGAATATATCAAACGACATAGACTAACAACCATGACTACTATTAGGAAAAGTGCTGTGGTGATGTTTGCCGAATTGACTATCTTTATACTCTGAAATAGAACAAACAAACTTAAGTTTGGCCAAAGAGGAACGACCCAACCAAAAATGCCACTGAAGAGAGATGATGTGATGGCAAATGGACGATAAATATCCAAAGAGTAGAGGTTGTCCTTCTCATACCTGGACCAATCATCTTCTTTTGTTTGGAGATTTTAAAAAACACAGGAAGAAGGAAAAAGTTATATAGAGTAATTTTATGTTTTAGTCAATGGATTAACAAGAAGATTAAAGGAAAAACATGGAACACAGAGGATGGAAAATAAAGTAAATGACTCATTGGGATGGAGAACACCTTTACCATGGACTGGGTGAGAGGAACCATTTGCTATGACAATATGATACTTAATAGAAGTCAAATACTTCAATTGGCTAAGGTAGTAATGGAAGTGAAAGAAGGATAATCAAATGCAATATTTGAACAAGTTGCTAAGTTAAGCAGTGAGTGGATCATGAGAACTAGAAATAAGGGTCGCTTGGCTAAAGGGAGCTGAAGATGCTTGAGATTAGGACTGTGGAGCACTTCGGGATGGAGGAAGGAAAGTGAGAGACAATAGATGATTGCCCTAAGGAGTGCAAAAGCCGAGAATAGGTATTAGGCCCAACCGTGCAGTATGTAATTTGGAATTTGAACCCCGTGTAGCTTAGGGTCGAAACCAAAAAGCAAGGAAACAATCATAAAGTTCTCCCAATGGTGCTCTTGCTATGCTATATTAGTGGTAAATGATTGGAAAAATTCTTAAGTGTGTTCTAATGCTCAAATAAGGGCTTTTCAGACTGCTTCATGGTAATTTTTTTCATAGATGTCATATACACATGAAACATTACTCTGATGTGAGAACGAGTCCGCAGCCGAGTGCCACATCTTAGAAGTGTCACAAAATTCAATACAATTCTCACACATCAAATCTTCATATTTTGGATTTACCTTAAGCAAATGATCATTAGTCAAATACTTAAATTTGCACTTCCCGCCTATTTTTGCCCAATCTCAATTATGCAACCCATTTAATCTCATAGATCTAATAAATCTGGGCATATGATCATACTTAACCATGGATGGTTTTCGTTCAGCCATAATTAATTCAAAGGAAGAGGGAATCTAACCAACACATTATTTCTTTTGGTCACATACCATCCATAATCAACAAAAAATGCACCAATCTATCAAATCAATGCTAAGAACACAATCTGGCGTATCGGTCCATATAGAAGTCATTAGAAGTGAAAATTTCAACCAAAAAGTCGCACAAATTGCATATCGAAAAAGTATGCTTAAAGAAATAAATAATGAATAAAAAATGGATAACTCATATAAGATGGCTTCAAAAATATTTGTAAATAATAACTAAAAAAAAAAAAATCACCAGGGGAAGGAGACAACCAAGGAGAGATGCTCGGGTATAGACGAAGCTTGAACAGATGTTGACATTAGCATTGGAATACTAAAGTCAACACTTCTGATTGTGTTTCGATAATTTTAATTTATTTTATTCACGTATCTGTCTGGAGGGTATCATTATAATTTTGTCTTACTCAATTTAATATAAATACTTGGAGATTAAGGGGCTGATTAACAAAACTCTGAAACTATTCATTAGTACTGTCTTTCTCTTCTACTCTTCTTCTCTCTAACCTTTAAACAAATCTTTTATGTTGTACTATATCTATAAACAGTACATCTTCAGCATCCAAGGTGTCATGGCACTAGTCACATGGTTAATAGTCAACTGAGACTTGTTGATATCAGTGATAGTAAAGTACTCAAAAAGGTGACAAAACACTTCCTTCTAACGTCCCAATTTACTTATAAGTGATTACTCGAATACTATCATCTTGCCTTTGCTATCTCATCCTCTTGGACCATCAATTTGGATGTCTTTCAATTGTTAACTGTTGTCGATTCTCATACCTTAGAGGTGTTAACCACTGTCGATGTTCATACGTTAGAGGTCATATTAGAGGTTGCTAAAATGGGTTTATGCGCTAAGAGTTTGGTCCTGTGAGCTTAACTTAATGCAGCAATATTGCTACAGTTTATATTGGGCCGTTATCAGTATTAGAGTGAAACTTGTCTTATGGTATGTGTGGGCCATGCGTGGAAGGAGCCATCTCTAGAGTCTGTCCAAGTCACCTCTTGAATCCTATAATTGGGAGCAAATTATTGTGATGAGCTAAGTTCTCTATCGTGCAAACATGAGGAAGCGTGGTCCAGTGGAGAAGCAGGGAGAATGTAACATTCTGCATTGGCTAAATAGAAAAAATTATTGGGTCATACAATTGAGTTTACATCACGTTATAGCAATGATGTGTTTTGAAGGTGTGATGGCCACACTTAAAGTGGATACTATTCGATGATACCTCAATGATGGATCCGAACCGATTGATCAGGGTGTAGCTTCCCAAGATTTGCCAAGCGGACCTAAAAGGTCAAACTAGCACCGGTGGGGTGTTGGCCAAATCTCCTCCGATGCTTAAGTTAGTCATTTGATTCAATGATAATTGACTAAATGTAAAGATGAATATTTCACATACCTGACACTAGGGACACCTGCGATGATTGAGCTAGATCCCACAAATCACGTTCGAGTGATCACCTTAAATCCCGAAGAATCTGCGCCGCCCGACAAAGACAGGAGCGGGCTCTGAGTTATCGGAGGGAATCGTGGGGTGACTCAACCTCCCCTTTGCTCAGTCGTTCTCAAGTGCTCGGTTTGACCACCAAACGCTCGGTAAAGGCAGCCCGAGTGCATATCCTCGAGCTCGGTCAACCCATGTGGTCGGATACGGTTATCCTCGTCGAGTCGGGTACTCGTCGAGTCGGGTACTCTATCACACTTTGCCCAATCCCATCACTTATCCCCTCATTCATGTGAGGTAATGGTCCGTGTACTCTAGGGAATGCGGCTTTAGGTTGACCGTTGCAAGTATTTACTTTGGCGGCATTGCGGCACACGAGGCGTCTTGGTGGTTGCCAACATTTATTTTGGCGGCGTTGCGGCACATGAAGCGCCCAAACCTTTAATGCCCGTTTATTGGGTTCTGCCTTGGGACAAGGGGATGTTTTACACTTGTCACCATCCTGGTGGCTTTCCCTTGCACGTTCAATGACTCTCTAAAGCTGTGTACGTGGCCGTTGGATCTTTTCGGCCAGATTAAATCCCCAACATCCAGTCGTTCGTGCTTTATATAACCGTTTGAAGGGACCTTATTTCGAATTTGCTTTTGACTTAGGCAAATCCTTGTGTCGCTAGCATCCCTTCAGAGCCCAAAGATTTTCTGAATTTTCAGGAGTTTCCTTCTCGGTAAGTTTTTCTTGTTCATCTTTTGTTCTTTTTTTCCTGCATTTGCTTTCGTAGTTCTGGCTTCCTTAGTTCCCCCATTCTCTAACCCTTCTCCGTTGTACTTTTTGAATCGTTTGACCTTTTTTCTTTGCCATAGTCATCATTCTCCTTTTGTCGAGTAAATCCCCTATTTTGAAAAAGTTTGTTCCAAAACATTCCAATTTGTTAGATTTGTTCTTCCTATCGCAAGGATGGGGACCGCGGATTTTCCTCAGCCAGTTGGTTCTGACTTAGAGAGAACCCTCTCTCTATCTCTGTCGTGGTCGGAGGCGAAACCTCTAGCCTTGGTGTTATGCAATCTGTCGAGTCGACTAGGGGTTTCGCCGCTGAAATAATTTCATCTTCCACTAGCTTCTCTAATCTTGAGCTATTGCGAGAGAATTACCTTATTCCTACCTTCGTTCGTCTTAGGATTCCTTCTTCTAAGGAAAGAGCCTATTCATTCTCGTATGGGGAGGTATGGTTGTACAAACATGCCTTTTCAGCTGGACTTCGGTTACTGTTCCCCTGAATAGTGAGGGAACTTCTCTCTTTTCTGGGTCTGTCCCCTGGTCAGCTCCTTCCCAATGCCTGGCGCATCCTTATCAGGTGCATTGTTTTGTGGGTGGTGACAGACAAGAAGCTCAACGCTTTCTTGCTGGGCCCCTCTACCTCTCGTGAGATTCGCTCGACTTTTCACTCTTTACCTTTTACTGCTTAGATATTTTTTGTCAGTTGCTAATGTTTCTTGTTCTCTTCTTTTTCTCTCTATTTTTATTTATGTATTTTTAGATACGTCGAAGAAGATTGACAAGGCATTGATGGGGAAGGTTCGTGCTCGAGCGGCTTTAGAGCCCGAAGTGTTGGTCAAGAAGCCCCGCCTTTTGTTGAAGGGGAAGGAGGTGCCCCCCACGTCCCTGCGAGACTCCCCCGTCTCCTCCGAGAAGACGGTGGTGGATTTGGAGGCCTCTGCTTGGGAGGCTGAGCAAGGGGCCCGTCCTGGAGGAAACTCTACCCCCATTCTTGCTGTTCTGGTATCCGTTCTCCCCTTATCCTCATCTTCTTCTCCAGTGGATGTTCTGAGCAACTTCGAAGCTGCTCGTCAAAAGATGCAAAACTTCATTGGGGAAAACGTCGAAGCTCTCAACTCAGTTCCGATGAGCCAGATAGCCAGAGATCATCTTCTTTTTGATCTTGCCAGGGTTAGCATTCCTCCTTTCTCTCCTTTCTTTCTCCCTTTATATATATATATATATATGTATATATATATATATATTATGCTCCTGTTTCTCACTTGTTGCTGATGGGTTTCTTTTGGTAGGTGTGTTTGGTTAGTGCACCTCTTTCTCAACGGTGTCATCAAAGAGAGATGCACCTTCGCTCGGGGGTCGCTCTGGCTATGTCCTTGAAGGAGGAGTGCGCCAAGCTGATCAAGGACATTACTCAGCTTAAAGCCGAGTTATCTGAGAAGGATGAGAAACTAAAGCGGGTTGAAGAGGAGGCATCGCTGGTCGAGAAAAGGATAGCAGACCTAGAGGCTCAAGTGGTGGCGGCGAAGAGACTGGAAAGAGCCAGCAGGATGAGGGTGCTGGAGCTGACTGCTCAACTTGGGGATGTAGAGGGAGCTGCAGTGGAGAAGTTCAAGGGCTCTGAGGAGTACTCGACCGAGATGGCTGAGTACTACCTTAGTGGCTTTGAAAAGATGAAAGCCCGAGCAGCTGCTGCCTTCAAGTACCTGGACTTCTCCAGCTTTCTAGTTGAGGAGGATGACCCGGAGAGCCCCCCTTCCCGATCTCTCTATGTTTTACTTTTAAAACACTTTAAACAGTATTCACTCAGTAGTTGGGCCATATTTTGGCAAGCAGTAAACATTCAATTTTTAACTTTGATGTTGTATTGGGGGTCGTGTTTTTGGCCATGCTATGTATGCGCTCTTTTTCTGTCAACGCTTTATCCATGGCTTTTGGCTTTGCTGTTTTATATTCTGTTACATTCTGCTTTAGAGTTTCTATTTTAGAATTTTTGTATATTCTGTACTGCCTAACTCTTCTAATAACTCTTTCTTTAGTACCGTGTATGACTATGGCCGACTGAGTAATTAGAGAGTTAACCATAACGAAAGCGCTGGACGCCGACCGAGCTTCCAAGTAGCATGGCGAAAATTTGCTAAGGCTTTGGTCAAGCTCTGGGTAACCTTGACCAACTGGGCCGACCAAGCTGTCATACAGCTAGGAAAATTTTGTTAAGGCCTTGGTCGGGCTCTTGGTAGCCTCGACCAACTGGGTCAACCGAGCTATCAAGCAGCTTGGAAAAATTGCTAAGGCCTTGGTCAGGCTCTTGGTAGCCTTGACCAACTGGGTTGACCGAGATGTCAAGCAGCTTGGAAAAAAAATTGCTAAGGCCTTGGTCAAGCTTTTGGGAGCTCTTTCCTTCTTTGGCCAATAGAGCTGTTAAGCAGCTTGAAAAAAATTGCTAAGGCCTTGGTCAGGCTCTTGGAAGCTCTGACCTTCTTTGGCCGACCAAGTTGTCAAGTAGCTTGAAAAAAAAATTGCTAGGTCTTGGTCAGGCTCTTGGAAGCTTTGACCTTCTTTGGCCGACCGAGTGTCAAGCAGCTTGAAAAAAATTTGCTTAGACCTTGGTCAAGCTCTTAGAAGCTCTGGCCTTTTTTGGCCAACCGAGCTGTCAGGTAGCTTGAAAAAAATTGCTAAGGCCTTAGTCAGGCTCTTGGAAGCTCTAACCTTCTTTGGCCGACCGAGCTATCAAGCAGCTTGAAAAAAAATTGCTAAGTCCTTTGTTAGGCTCTTGGAAGTTCTGACTTTCTTTGGCCGACCGAGCTGTCAAGTAGCTTGAAAAAAAATTGCTAAGGCCTTGGTTAGACTTTTGGAAGCTCTGACTTTCTTTGGCCAACTGAGCTGTCAAGCAGCTTGAAAAAAAATTGCTAAGGCCTTGGTCAGGCTCTTGGAAGCTCTGACCTTCTTTGGCCAACCGAGCTGTTCACTGTAGTTTTTCTCAGTTGGTATTGGAAATCTCATGGAACCTCTTTCTTAATAATGAGTACATCACTGATAATACTTTCTCAAATGTTCTGCATTCCATGGGTGCGGCAAAGCCTTGTCGGCCAAGTCCTTGAGGCGGTATACTCCTGCTTGAACCATTTGCTCTGCCTGATAGGGTCCCTTCCAGCTCGGCCCTAACTTTCCCTGCTAGGGTTCCTTGGTGGCTAGAGTTACTTTCCTCAAAACAAGATCTCCATTGCTGAATTCTCTGCCCTTCACCCTTTTGTCGTATTGTCTCTTCATTCTCTGTTGGTATGCGGCCACCCTAACAACTACTTGTTCTTGTACCTCTTTGATGGCGTCGTGGTTTGCTTGCAGACCTTCTTCATTGCCCTTTTCTTCAAACTGGATTACTTGGGCACTGGGCAGACCGCTCTCGACCGGTATGACCGCTTTAGTTTCGAAGGCCAGCATGAACGGCGCTTCTCTTGTGGCGGTTCGTGTGGTCATTTGGTATGCCCATAGGATACTCCGCAACTCCTCTGCCCATAGTCCCTTTGCCTTCTCGAGCCTTGACTTGATCATCTTGACAAGTGTTCGATTCGTTACTTCAACCTAACTGTTAGCTTGAGAATGAGCTGGGGTGGTGTAATGTGCCTTGATGCCCTGCTGCTCGCAAAACTCCCTATACTTCCTGTTGTCAAATTGCTTTCCGTTGTCACTTATGATGACTCTTGGTACTTTAAACCTGCAAACAATGGATTTCCACATAAAACTTACACTGTTGGCCTCTGTTATCTTGACCAACGGCTCGGCTTCTACCCGTTTAGTGAAGTAGTCGATAGCAACTATGGAAAATTTGGTCTGTCTTTTCCCGAGCGGGAATGGGCCGACCAAGTCTATCCCACCCTAGGCAAACGGCCAAGGGGAGGTAATCACTGTCATCTCTGTCTGCCTGGGCACGTTTGCAAATCTCTGGCACTTGTCACACTTTTTCATTAGGGTGATGGCGTCTTGTGTCATGGTGGGCCAATAGTACCCAACTCGTAGGGCTTTGTGAGCTAGGGCTCTTCCCCCTACGTGGTTGCCGCATATCCCCTCGTGGATTTCCCTCATAACATAATCTGTTTCATCTTCGGTCAAACATCTAAGATAATGCAGCGACAAACCTCGTTTGTAAAGTTGTCCGTCTAGGATTGTGTACTGACTGGCTACTTGACGTAGCCTCCTGGCCTCGTTCTGATCGTTCAGGCACGCCCCTTCCTCCAAGTATGTCATGATCGGCTCCATTCATGTTGCACGTACTCGGGTGTTCCCTAGCTCGAGGACCTCATATTCTTTCCACTCCAATCCTGGCTCCGCGAGGTATTGAAGAGAGAATCCGTGGTCCAGTTCTTCTTCAGGGGCGGAAGCTACTCTTGCTAAGAGGTCTGCTTGCTGGTTTTGCTCTATAGGGACCGGGATGATTGAGAAACGTTGAAAGTGCTGACTTATCTGCTGCGCTTCCCTCTGATAGGCGCCCATCCTCTCTTCCTTCGCTTCAAACTCGCCTTGTATTTGACCGACCACTAGCTGAGAGTCACTATGCATTTTTACCTGCTCGGTGGCTACCGTCCGAGCGAGCTGCATCCCTGCGATTGCTGCTTCATATTCGGCCTCATTGCTGGTGGCTTTGAAGCAGAAAACAGAGCAAACATTCGAGCGTATCCCCTTGAGGAGATATGAGGACAATCTTGGCCCCACTCGCCTCTGCATTGGCGGATCCGTCCACATATACTTGCCAGACCTGTGTTGCGTCGAACTTCTCGGGCTCGGAGGGCTTGGGAGGTTGTGACGTTTTTTCTTTTGCATTTGGTTCGTTTGTTTTTCCAGTAAACTCAGCTACAAAATCAGCGAGAGCTTGCCTCTTTATGGCCGCTCGAGGCTGGTATCTTATATCAAATTCTCCAATCTCCAGGGACCACTTTGCTAATTGTTCCGAGAGGTTTGGCTTCTGTATATTTGTCGCAGAGGCTAGTCGGTTAGCACAGTTATGGTATGGGCTTGAAAGTAAGGGCGCAACCTCCTCGCCGAGATGACTAGTGCAAATGCCAGTTTCTCCGAGCCCGGATATCTGGCCTCTACCTCCCTGTATGCTCTGCTAATGTAGTATACTGGCCTTGCACTCCTTTCCGGTCTTCCCTTACCAGAGCTACGCTCACTGCTAATTTGGACACGACTAAATAGAGGGAAAACTCCTCACCTGGGTTTGTTCGGGAAAGAAGAGGGGGCGAGGAGAGCTACACTTTCAGCCCATCAAATGCTTGCTTACACTCCTCCGTCCACTCAAAAGCTTTTCTCAAAATCTTGAAGAAGGAGAGGCATTGGTCGGTTGCCTTTGAGACAAACCGATTGAGTGCTGCTATCCTGCCAGTGAGTTTCTGTATGTCCTTTGTGTTTCGTGGGGGGTGCATTTCTCTGATTGCCTTGATCTTCTCTGGGTTGGCCTCCATTCCTCTCTGGCTTACCATGAAGCTGAGGAATTTGCCTCCGGTGACGCCGAAAGCACACTTGGCTGGGTTCAACCTCATGTCGTACTTCTCAACTACTCGGAAAATCTTCTCGAGATCTGCCAAATGGTCTTTGGCTTCTTTGCTCTTGGTTAGCATGTCATTCACATAGACTTCTATATTTCTCCTAAGCTGTTCTCTGAACATGTGGTTCACCAACGCTGGTAGGTTGCTCCTGCGTTCTTGAGACTGAAAGGCATAACGTTGTAACAATAGAGCCCCTGGTTGGTTATGAAAGAGGTCTTCTCTTGGTCGGCTAAGTACATTTTGATCTGGTTGTACCCTGAGAAGGCATCCATGAAGCTGAGGCGTTCGTGTTCTGTTGTGGAGTCCAGCAACTAGTCAATCCTGGGCAGGGGATAGCTATCCTTGGGACAGGCTTTGTTCAAGTCGGTGCAGTCTACGCGCATTCTCCATTTGCGGTTGGGCTTCTTTACCAAAACCACATTCGCTAGCCATTCTGGATATTGTATCTCTTTGATAAACCTTGCCTCCAGTATTTTGTTGACTTCAGCAGAGATTGCCTCATTTCATTCTTTGGCAAAAACCCTTGGTCTCTGTTTGACTGGCCAATAATTTGCATTCACGTTGAGTCTATGCTCCATAACCTTTGCTCGTATGCCTGGCATGTCCTCATGTGTTTAGGCGAACACCTTTTGATGTTGCTGTAGGAACTGCAGCAACTGTTGCTACTCGGGCTCGGGCTCGGTCAAGAGACTGCTAACGAATACCTTTTGGTCCGGTCGGTCTGTGTCGAGGGGAAATTCGAGGAGCTGCTCAGCCGGTTCTGGTCTCTCCCTCTTGTTCTCTTCTTGGGATTCCAACATCTCGATGGTTAGCGACTCCTTGCCTTTTGGGCCCCTGAGGGAGGTGGCATAAGATTCTCTTGCGGTGATCTGATCGGCCCTGAGTTGTCCGATCCCATGTGGGGTTGGGAACTTCATGGTTAGGTTGAACGTGGATGTGACCGCCCTGAATAGGTTGAGGGATGTTCTTCCCAGTATGGCATTGTACGCTGAGAGACAGTTGACCACTAAGAATGTGATTTGCTGGGTAAACTGATTCGGGCTTCTCCCCATGGTCAGGGGCAGCTCGATGGCACCAAGGGGTTGGATCCCTTTCCCGGTAAACCCTATTAGGGGGGATTTAACTGGGGTCAACCGGTTGCTGTCGATGTTGAGTTGATCAAAGGCTTTCAGGAACAAGATATCTGCTGAGCTCTCGTTGTTTATCAATATTCATTGCACTCGGTAGTTGGCCAGCACCATTGTGAATATTAAGGGATCATTGTGGGGATGTTGAACTCCTTCTCCATCAAGCTCTGAGAAGGTGATCACCTCTTATCTCTCATCCACCCGGCTTCTAACCAATCGATTACTGGTCCAATCGATTAGTGGTGAGGACTTCTATTGGGATCTCTGCCTGCAGTCTTCTTGAGTGTGCTCGTCTCGATGAGCTGGTGTCTCCTCCACCCGCGAATCCACTAGATATCACTCGAACCTCTTCGGCTATCTCCCGATCTGCTTGAGGTTCTTCTCGTGCCTTCCTTAGCTCTTCCTTGCTCGGTCGGGTGGCCACGAACCGACGTAATCGGCCTTTTTGGATCAGTGCTTCTATTTGTTCCTTCAGATCAAAACAGTCTTCCGTGTTGTGTCTGTGGTCCTTGTGGAACCTGCAATACTTGTCTTGATTCCTCCGGTCTGGTGTGGTCTTTAACTTTTTCGGCCACTTCAGGTTAGGGTCGTCGTGTATCTGCAATAGAACCTAGTCGGCGGGTGCATACAGGGGTGTGTACCTCTCAAACTAGCTGGGGGAATTTGCGGTCTTTTGCTGTCCGAATGCCTGGGATTCGTCCTTTCATCTTCTCTTGGCCTTCTCGGTCGGTCTGATTCGCTTGGTCGTTGGCGCTCTAGCTTTCTGTCTTGCTCGGGCCTGGTCTTGTCTTTCTTTGCGTTCATCGCATCCTCTGCATTTATATGCTTATGGGCTTTGGCTATTAGCTCAACCATGCTCTTGGGTGGCGCCTTAGACAGAGAGAACAAGAATTTTGTAGGCTGTAGCCCTCCTATGAATGCTGCTAGAGCTACCTTGTCATCTACGTCATTGATTTGGAGCGCCTTTGCATTGAATCTGGACATGTAGTCCCTAAGCGACTCTCTGTTTGCTTGCTTGACGTTCAGCAGGTATGTAGCTAACAGGCATTACTTCTGTTCTCCAATGAAGTGCCCTATGAACAGTTTGTTGAGCTGAGTGAATGTATTGATGGACCCGGGCTTGAGGCGAGTGAACCAGATGCGGGCTGACCCTTTCAGGGTAGTGGGGAATACTCGGCACATGATCTCATCAGGAATTGCATGGAGGTGCATGAATGCCTTATAGGTCTCCAAATGGTTTAGGCGGTCTTTCGTCCCATCGAAGGCCTCCATCTGGGGCATCTTGAACTTTGATGGCAGGGGCTCCATTATTATCACGGGCGAGAACGGGAGGTCGGTCCTTTGCACAAGCTCGTCCACACCTCTGGTTTTCTTGTTCTTTACCGCTTCCATAATGTTTTGGAGCTATTCCCTCATTCGTCTCATTTCGAGTTCGATCGTTGCAGTGACTTTGGACCTGATGTCTAGATAGGCCTTCTCGAGGGGAGGATCCCCGAGCCCTGGGCTGATTTGTTGGCTCTCTACCTCCTCATGGTCATGGCGGTTGTTAACATTTCCCCTAGCCCCCTGTTCTTGGCAGGGGGTATGTCGTCGTTGGTGGGATCTGGCTGCCTTAGTCCCCCATGATTCAGGGGCACAAGATCAGGTCCTCTGGCATTAGGAAGGCCCACGAGAGCAGGTGGGGGGTTCGCTGTTTGAGCCTCGAATTGTTGCTGAAGGGCCTGCATCTGCTGGGCTAGTTCTTGAACCATATGAGTCAGACCAGCCAATTGTTGATCAATGCGTGGGTTAGCTGCCCCTTCTACCGCAGGTGGTCATTGTCGGTTGTTATCAGAGGTCATGGCTCTCGTTTTTACCATCAAATGTATCGAAAAAGATAGAATTTCCACAGGCCGCACCAAATGATGATACCTTAATGATGGATCCGAACCGATTGATTAGGGTGTAGCTTCCCAAGGTTTGCCGAGCAGACCTGAAAGGTCAAACTAGCCTCGGTGGGGTGTTGGCCAAATTCTCTCCGATGCTTAAGTCAGTCTTTTGATTAAATGATAATTAACTGAATGCAAATATGAATATTTCACGTACCTGACACTAGGGACGCTTACCTTGATTTATAGGTGAGCTTCGTGATGATTAATCTCACAAATTACGTTCGAGTGAGCACCTTAAATCCAGTAGAATCCGCGTTGCCTGGCATGGACGGGAGCGGGCCCCGAGTTATCTGAGGGAATTGCGGGGTGACTCAACCTCCCCTTTGCTCAGTTGTTCTCTAGTGTTCAGTCTGACCACCAAATGCTTGGTAAATGCAGCCCGAGTGCATTTCCTCGAGCTCGGTCAACCCATGTGGTCGGATACGGTTATCTTCGTCGGGTCGGGTACTCTGTCACACTTTGCCCAATCCCATCACTATTCTTACAATTCAAGATAGGGATGTTAGGAATCCTCTCCCTCTCTTACACAGATTAAGGTGGGAATTAGGGTGACCAGATTGGTCCGGTTCTAAGAAATATGTGGATCTAACCGTTTCTACTGGTTCTAAAATTTTTGGAACCAATTCGGAACGTTAGACTTGGGGGAACCGGACCGGAACCAATTTGTAAAAACAGTTCGGTTCTGGTTCAGTTCCGGTTCTTTATTCCAAGAAACCAGCCTCCAGTGTCCCAATGTATAAAAGCATTTTTCTCATTCCAAAACTAAGGCTGATTAAAAAATTAACCTGTATCCTAATGAAAATACCATTTTGTCATGCCAAACCAATAATAACCTAACCTGTATCCTAATGGAAATACCATTTTCTCATTCCCGAACTCATTATCTCAATTAAACAAAAGAAAAAAATTCATTAGCATTACCAAATACAAAAAAGCAAGTATCCAACTTAACCAACAGCCAAGGGAAAGATACTGAATACTAATTATACAATGATAAAAATTAATTTGTCCGCAAAAAAACTAATATTTTTTTTGACATGAGACACAACAAAGAGCAAACAAAAAGAGCTTTCAAATGTAGATCTTCCACCAAAGCAAGGTTGTCAAAATTGAGATCCTACATAGGATCGTTTTGGGTTTTACCGGATCGGATCGTAGGATCGGATCCCAAAATCGTAAGATCCTACTCAAAACATTAAAAAGTCTAATAATTTTAGAAAATTTATGTAGAATAAGCTTTAATTATACAAAAGTAAATTAAAACTATCATAAAAAACAAGATGTGTCCTATAAACATTCACAAATTAATCCATATTGAAGTAACATACAAGAAAATAGAATTGAAGTGTTAAACAAAACATTTACGATCCTACTTTCGATCCTACTCTCAATTCTATTGTCAATCCTAGTCCCGATCCTACGATTCCAAACGACCCTGCTCAGAATGTGATTCATTATACAATCTGGATTGAAATCGCAAAATTGAGTTATAGGATCGTACGATCCTCCGATCCGGATCGCGATTTTGACAACCATGCACCAAAGCTGCCTCTGAAGGTTGCTACATTACTAACAGAACTGATGTCCCACCTGTACAGTAAACACCATGTAAGCCTCGGATTTAATACAAATTAAGTTTTTTCATAGTATCTGTTGTGGGAAATTGCTGTTACTGATGATAAATTATGGACAATATTATTAATGATAAATTGTACAATATAATTATGTACAATTTTCTTGTCATCCAGTTTGCAGATATTAAGTACTTCCTCCCTAATGTATGTTGATTCATAAATGGTATTCTATATTCAATAGCATTTCATTCTGGCAGCATCCTCTTCAGCAAACACTTCTTAGATATTACAGTAAAAATACCCAACAGCCTCTGCAATTACATATAGCAGCAAACATTACAGTAAAAATACTTACCAATCCATTACTCATAGTTAGATATCTCATCCAAAGCAATCCTTAGTTAGATATTCCATCCAAACAAACACTAGTAAGAGCTACAAATAAATATTGCAAGTGAAGATCATGAAAATTTTTTATATCCAAAACTAAAATCTACAGCAAAATGAATGTTGCTTTATTCAATATCTTCAATATCTGACATTTTTCTTCCACTTCAAATGGAAATGGTGAGGCAAAAAACCAATCTTCCAAGCAAATCAAACATTCACAAGTTTAGGAGTAAGAGAGAGATGAAATTGATCTATCACCCGACCTCCCATACTAAAAGTAGCCTCAGAAGCAACCGTAGACACAGAAATAGCCAAGAGTCACGTGAAACTTCAAGAAGACTTTATACCTAGAAGAATTCACTTTCCACCAACTTAAAACATTAAAGTTTGAGTTTGTAACTTATTTCTTGCAAGCTTCTTCTAAATACTTATCTACTTCTGATTTGCCACAATTGCTTTCCACTTCTTTTAAGTGCTTTTGAAATTTTGTTTTGAGAGAAACTGGTTGCTCATTTGAACCGTGACTTGCTTGGCCAACTTCAATGTCATTCGAAGTTCGACTTGAAGATAAAACAATCGACTTAAACTTTTCATACTCAACATAAAGTTCATTTTTTGTCTCCCTTACAAGTTGTGTAAGCTCAATCACCATGGAAGGTTCACATACTTTAGCAAAGCAAAATTTCACATACTTTAACTTAAAACGAGCATCTAGCATAGTAGCAATCAACAACATGTTCACTTTCTCAAATTTCCCTCCATACTTTTCAAAATTTTGCTTCATTTTTAGGGCCATGGCACATAAAGCTTCATCAAAACTATTAGACCATTCGGTTATGATACTTATAATGGCACAAATTTTAGTAAAGAACAAATTTGAAGTGACATGTAGAGATCTCGACAAACGAACTGTGGCATCATAAAATTTCCCTAAAAATTTTGTGAGTATCTGAGCATCATCCCAATCTTCTGACAAGAAATGTGAAGCTTACTCTTCTAATTTCTCAAATTCTTTTTGAAATTTTATTGCAACCTCTAACATGAGATATATAGAATTCCATCTCGTCAGAACATCTAGACACAACAAACTTTTACTAGTTATCATTTCCCTCTCTACGCGTGCCCTGAAGTGTTGTTCTCTTTGTGGATAACAACACACGTACTTTACCGCACCACGAATCTGGGATATAGAATCCTTGATCTCACCTAGCCCATCTTTCACATTTAAATTGATGATGCGAGTAGAACGCCTCACGTGAATATATTGACTACTTAAAATGAAAGCCTCGCTATTCTTGTAAAGTTTTCGCTTCAAATATCCAATAGTAACATCATTTGCACTGGCATTACCTACAATGAGTGTCCACAATGTGTCGATTCCCCATTCAACTAAACATGGCTCAACAGCACGACCAATTGACCCATCTTTGTGACTAGAAATTACGGAAAAGTTTAGAATTCTTTAATGCAATTTCCAACCCTTATCAATAAAATGTTATGTTGGGCATATGTAAGAAACATTTTGCAAGGAGGTCCATGATTCTTTAGTGAGCCAAATTCTTTGATTTGATTTCTTGAAGAAGCTCGTCAATCTTTTTTTCTCACTACCATACAATTCTACACAATCTCTTGCTACTGTACTTCGGGTCACTTTCTTGAAATTTGGTTGCAACACACTACAAAAGTTTCGAAATCCTTCCCGTTCTACAAATTGAAACGACAACTCATCTTTGATTACCATTTTCACAAGTGTATCTCTACACGCATCTTGATCAAATTTCCATAGTCCTAGACTATTTTCAAAATCTTCTTCTATTGCCTTCTTAAATGTCAAGTTCTTTTGTTTCTTAGTCTCTTGATTGTATGGGCTCTTGGTACAATTAATCATATGTTTACGCATAGTATTGGTCCCATTTTCACTAACCCATGCATAAGAATTGTTACAGTAATTGTATTTAGCACAATGAGGTTTCATTTGTCCTTTATTGTAAATCTTAGTAAAATGATCCCAAACTTCTGAAGATTTCCTACCCTTTTCTTTAGGAAGACATACCTTACTTTTTGAGGGTTCAGTAGAGTCAATATTTTGCTTATGAGTTGGCTCACTAGATTGATTTGTCTCTCCAGTACTTGACATCTAAAGACATTACAAAAAATAATTTAAAAAATACCCTTAAAACAAAATACATATTGATATAAACAAAATTTAGAACAAACAAACAATGTTGCTTATAATGTAAATACCATCACAAAATGTCCATTAAAGGATGCTGAATCAAGAGTATACTAATACTCTTGACCTTAATTGCTATAAAACATAACGCATAGTTCAACCTCATGTTTTTTCGGTGTTATAATGTAAATGGAAAAACAAATTATTGTCCTCTAAAGCATAGATAGAATTTTCTGATGCACAAATACATTCATCTACGCAAGATAGCTGATTATTTCATGAAAGCCCGGGATAGTTAATATACCACAAATCAAATTACATGCATGAGCAGTTAGATAATCACTCTTCTTTTGGTCAAAATGATTTGTATACTAAGAACTTCATATAAGGCAAGCAATAGGTCCAAGCATGGTTTAAGAATTAGGTAACATCAATTTGAAATTAGGATTCAAATTTGAAACTGAAAATTTTATGCTTTAAAAGAACAAAACACTTCATACTTATAGCTTCTGAAGCCGTGGTGGTGATGGTGGTAGAATCAGAAATAATGAGTAATCACAGGATCAAAGAATAATGATATACCTAAAAAACAAGAACGAGAATCACATTCTAATGGTTTAGTAAGACAATAAACATTAATCAGTAATCACAGGATCAGGAATTCTTCATTCATATAACGCACAACTTGAATATTAAAATGAGAAATAGGGAGATCTGATTTGAGACCACGATGTACTCACCAAAACAACAAATCACGATGGTCGAGGGTGTGGAGTTATAGAGATAGATCACGACGGCTGACGCCCGCAAAAGAGGAGGATCTGAATCGTCTGATTTGAAACCAGATGGCAAATCAACAACCTTTGAACAGTTGCAATGGCGATTAGGTTGCGACGAACAGTTCCTCGAGCTGATGGACGGACCGACGAGGCGCCGAAGATGAACAATTGAACAAGGAGAGAGATTTGACAGTGATTTAATGAATCAATGAAGTAGCGAGAGAGTTAAAGAGGCTACGACTTTAGGGTTTACATTTCGTGAGCCGTGAGACTGAGAGAGATACTGAGAGTTAGAGAGACTGCGTTAGGGACTTGAGGTTTAGGTTTACACTTTTGAGTTTTGACTTTACACTTGCTAATCTAAAAGTTACACATTTACACTTACTAGTCTTCTAGAAGCTTCAAGGCAAGCCTTCAATTTTAATTTTTATTTTGGTTGAGGCAATGAGGCTGAGGGCTCATGCCACTCCATAGTGGCCACTCACCCTCATTTAATATTATATATATTTTTTAATATTAGGCATGTTTAACCAAAATCTGATAACCGAACCGTTTAAAATAGTTTTCAAATAATGCGAGTTTGAACCAAACTGTACTACATTAAAATCGAACCGCACCGCACAGATTGAATCGAATTGGACCGACTTATTGGTTTGTTTGGTTTTTTGAGCAGCACTATTATTATTCAATGAAAAGTGATACCATTTGCATTACAAGTTTACAATTTTCTTTATAAGAAAATAGTAAAAAATTACAAGTCAAGTAAAAATAATACAATGGATTTTTTTTTTCGTCGAATCGTTGGCCAATTGATGTAGGCTGCCGGATTTCAAAAAAATAGTGGTTTGTGGTTGTCATGTGGTGGGCTAGGCCGTGGGCTGTGGGTTGGGCTGGTTGCTAGTAGTTTTTTTCCCCTTCATTTTTCCTTTTGATTTAGGGTAAAACTGACTGGGCCAACGGGTTGGGCCTGAGGCCTAGACCCAGCCTAGAATTATCTTGGGCCATGGCTCGGGCCGTGCTGCTAGTGTCGGGCTCGAGCGGCCCACGAGCTTCGGGCCCAATTTGCACCCCTACCTTCAATGCACAAGACTAGAGAGATTATGGTAGGAGTTATAGGTCACATGGTGCCCCAAGATCGAGGCATTAAACTTCTTTGAGGTTCTCATTCCTACTTTTAACCTAGGTTGGCGTGGCAACATAACACCGGGATGCCCATGGGTGGAGCTAGATCTTCATGGTTTGTGGGGGGGGGGGGGGGGGGGGGTATGGGGGGAGGGGGGGGGGGGGGGGGGGGGGGGGGGGGGTGTATATGAGAGGCATTGAAACATATCTTGCCACGAAAGATTTGTTGGCCCGAGTTTAAACGACATTAATAATTATAAAGATTAAATCAATCGCAAAGTATGAATTAAATATGAACATAGAAGTAACCGAGCAATCTAACTAAAAATAAAAATTTAATATAAATATATTAAAGTTCAGAATACAAATTCACTTATATTCAAATCCAAGTTTAATATTAAAATGGCTTGATGACTTTTTATTAAAAAAAGAAATATTTGAGAATGTAATTGCAGCAATCAATGCTAGGGCGTCCCCCTTAAGCGACCTGTTGTGCCCAAGGTTTTAAATATCGGCCGTTACGTATCGTATTATTCGTTACGTATCGGAATTTTAGGCTTCTGATACCAATATTTACCAATGTATCGGCCAATACTATTCGATATCTATCAATACATGATCGTATCACTGATACCGATTGTGCCTGCCTTCAAGTGTTTTGAAAAATGGGCAAGGGGCGCCATACTGGCGCTCGGGTGTGGTGAAAAGTGAGCAAGGGTTCCTGCACTTCCCCGGACGAGTGTGGGTAATGAAATTAACCCGGGACCATAGGCTTGGATTAGCAACTTGGAATATAAGAATTTTAACAAGTAAAGCAATAGAATTAGTTGTTACTATGATTAGAAAACAAATTAGCATAGCGTGCTTACAAGAGATTAAATGGGTTGGGGAAAAATCAAAAGAAATAGATAATACAGGGTATAAAGTTTATTATATTGGGAAAGAGAGACATAAAAATGGTATATGAATAATAATAGTTAAATACCTTCAAGATAATATAGTAACAGTCACGCGAAATTGAGATAGGATAATTCTAATTAAACTTGTGATTTGAGAAACTATAGTTAATGTGATTAGTGCCTATGCACCTCAGGTAGGGTTGAGTAACCATACTAAAGAGCAATTTTGGGATCAAATGGATGAAATCGTTTAAGAAATACCAGTAGGAGAGTAGATAATTATAGGTGGAGATTTCAATGGGCATGTAAGAAACAAGAGACAAGGATATGAGAAGGCTCATGGGGGATTTTGTTTTGGTGATCGAAATGAGGCCGAAGAGGGGATCCTTGATTTTACAGTAGCATTTGATCTTATATTAATCAACACTTTCTTTAAAAAGAGAGAAAAACACCTAATAACCTTTAAGAATGAGTCTCATAAAAGTCAAATAGATTATTTCATTACTAGGAACATAGACCGCCAAATATGTAAAGATTGTAAGGTCATTCTTAAAGAGAGCTTAACATGACAATATGGACTTATGGTACTAGATATTCACATAAAGGGGCAACATAAAGCGAGAAGAGATATTAAAATCCCACGAACTAGATGGTGGAATCTTAAAGGTGAGAAATTAAAGGTTTTTAAGGACAAAATGTATAAAGAAGTAAGATGGGATTCAGAAGAAGATACAAATACTATTTGGAGTACAATGACAGAATATATTAAAAGGATATCAAAAGAAGTTCTTGGAGAGTCAAAAGAAAAATGCCTTATAACTAAGGAAACTTGGTAGTGGAATGACGAGGTCTAAGCCATAATAAAAGTAAAGAAGGAATGTTTTAAAAGGTGGCAAAATGATAGAAATGAGGACAATTTTAGGATTTATAAAAAAGCTTGCAAGGACGTTAGGAAAATAGTTAGAGATGCGAAATTGAAAACTTATGATGATTTTTATGCTAAATTAGATAGTAAAGAGGGAGAAAAGAACCTCTACAAACTCGCTAAGTGGAGAAAAAAAAACAAGGGATCTTACTCTAGTTAAATGTATAAAAAGCGAGGACTCAAGGGTGTTAATAAAGAACGAGGACATTAAGGAAAGGTATAAAATTTATTTTGAGAAGTTATTAAACGAAAAACATGCGGAAAGATTTGAAGGAGAGGAATCTGATAACTCGGATGAATTAAAGAATATAAGTTCTATCGCAGAATAAGGAAGTTTGAAGTGAAAACTATAATGAAGAGCATGAAATCAAGAAAAGCTTTAGGACCAAGTGGTATTCTTGTGGAGGTGTGAAAATGCCAAGGTGAAGTGGTAGTGTCTTGATTAATAAAGTTATTTAATTAAATCTTAATAACTAGAAAAATGCCCGAATAGTGGAGAAAGAGTATTCTAGTATCTATATATAAAAATAAAGGAGATAATTCAAAATTGTAACAACTATAGAGGTATTAAGTTGATGAGTCATACGATGAAGCTATAAGAAAGAGTCATTGAACATCGTCTAAGGCTAACAACAACAGTGTCATGAAATCAATTTGGTTTTATACTTGGTAGATCAACTATAGAAGCAATCCACTTACTAAGGAGATTAATAGAGAATTATAGAGAAAAGAAGAGAGATCTTTATATGATTTTTATAGAATTAGAAAAAGCCTATGATAGAGTACCTAGAGATATCATATGGTGGGCGTTGGAGAAAAAAGGAGTGACAAAGGGTTACATTGATGTGATAAGAGACATGTATGATGGAGTCCCCACCACAATTAGATCACCTGTAGGAGAAATACGTGAATTCCCAATTACAGTAGGATTACACTGAGAATCGACTTTTGAGTTCTTATCTCTTTGCCTTAGTTATGGATGAATTAACTAAACACATCTAGGAGGTCCCATGGTGTATGTTGTTTGTTGATGATATTATCTTAGTGGATAAGACTAGGATTGGGGTTAATACTAAGTTAGAAATGTGGATGAAAACTTTTGAAATTAAAAGGGTTTCGAATAAGTAGAAACAAAATTGAATATATATATGGAATATAATTTTAGCTTGAATAGGAGTATAAATGTTGAAAAAGTGAAGATTTAAAACCAAGTGATATCTAAGTGTGAATATTTTCGTTATTTAGGTTCGATTATTAACAAAGATGGAGATGCTGATGAGTGTTGCGGAGATGAGAATGTTAAAGTGGATGTATGATAAGATTAGAAAAGATAAAATTAGGAATAAAAAGATTCATGGAATGGTAAATGTTGCACCAATTGAGGACAAGTTAAGAGAAAATAGATTAAGGTGGTTTGGACATACAACGTAGACTAGTTGATGCAGTGGGAAGAAATAACGATAAGATCATGAATAATGAAACACTAAGAGGAGGGGTAGAACTAAATTGACATGAAATGCTGTATTAAGAAAAGATATGAACTTATTAAAACTAATTGAAGATATGGCTCTTAACAGAGCAGAATGACGTAAAAGAATTTATGTAACCGACCCCAATTGATTGGGACAAAGGCTTAATTTGGTTTGGTTTGTAATTGCAGCAATCTCTATACCCTAATTATAGAATCACAAAAAGCTATGAATAAGAATAATTATATAAATTCTTTTGGATGAAAAAGAATTAGAATCATGTATGTAATCATGAAATAATAAAAAAATTAAGAATTTAATTAATAGCATTGTTGATAAAATTGGAATCATATACTTAGTAAGATCAATGTGTATAACAAATTAGTAAACTTTTTAAAATTTAGATCATGTAACAATAAAGATAAAACAAGCAAATAACATTTAATTTTTGTTGGAGTGGCCACTTATACATAAAATGATATATTTAGCATAAACAATATATGTAAAAATAGTTGAATTGGGAAACTTGGGCGGGGGGTGTTGATTCTGTCCCACTTTCCTCCGCCCCAGAGGATGCCGTTGTGTTGTGAATATTGTCAAAGAAATTTTCTTAGTGGGAGCACTGTTGTCAAAATCTTACAATTCGCAATATGTATCTTATGATCTCATGTAAAGATCAGATTACATACGAGTTTCAGCAAAAGCAAGACATGGAATTTCAGTGACCCCAGGAATCGTTGGTGAGTCATCATCGATCTCTTCCCAGACCACTTCGCTGCGCTAGGCTTTGTCTGGATTAAGAAAGGAGGAGGTGGCTTATTTTGGTTGAGTAAGGTTATCAAGCTTCCTTGTTGTTATATATAGCAAGGGTAGTTTTGGCATTATGATAAACCAATGAGGACACAAATGCCTTTTAATCATCAATCCCATTGGACTGGATTATGAAACCTAGCTCTTTCTGGGTTTGCTAATCCAACCACTAGGGGGGTTTCATAGTCCAAATGGACTACCAATCCAGTCCAAAGTTCTTCAAATCAAACATAATTTTTGGTTGGCCACATCATTAGCAATCCAATCCATAGTCCTATAATAGGCATCAAACAAGGCCTAAAAGTGTCATAAATCTCAAGTTTACTTTACCTTCAACAGCATAGTTATTAGCATAGAAGATAATTGAGGTCAAGTCCCATGATTTCAGCAATTTGCATCGATCAAATTCTACCACTAGTTTCATTCTCTTGAAAGAAGGTTGATTCAACCTCAAATGTTCTTCAATGCTTTTCAAATCCTTTAGCCACGAGGAGCTGGGAGCTGATGCAGAACGTGGAAAGAAGAAAAGAGAAAACTTGAAATTTACTTGTAGTGCACCAGGGGCTTTAATATGTTTTGGTTTAATTTGAACCTTATTTTTATGTATTTTATAGGTTGGGTCACTGCAGTGATGATTTGTCTTCTTACTAGTTATGTAACATCCTACCCAACTTATCTACCACCAATATTTCAAATGACCTGCTAATTTTTCTCCTCCATGGCCTCAGAAGTGTGAGATTATTTCCAAGAGGGCATCCAATTGCAGTCATTAGATTACTGGATAGTCTAGTGGTCAAAGAAGGTTGATTCAACCTCAAATGTTCTTCAATGCTTTTCAAATCCTTTAGCCACGAGGAGCTGGGAGCTGATGCAGAACGTGGAAAGAAGAAAAGAGAAAACTTGAAATTTACTTGTAGTGCACCAGGGGCTTTAATATGTTTTGGTTTAATTTGAACCTTATTTTTATGTATTTTATAGGTTGGGTCACTGCAGTGATGATTTGTCTTCTTACTAGTTATGTAACATCCTACCCAACTTATCTACCACCAATATTTCAAATGACCTGCTAATTTTTCTCCTCCATGGCCTCAGAAGTGTGAGATTATTTCCAAGAGGGCATCCAATTGCAGTCATTAGATTACTGGATAGTCTAGTGGTCATAATACCAGATGTTACCTTTTAGGTGTCAATAGGATTTCAATTTATCGCACATCGCTTGACATGGGATGTATGGGTTGCTCAGGGGTCATTTGTTGGTCAACATTTGCCAGTGGGTCTTATTGGGAGGCTTTATTTGTTCTAAGAATATTGCAGTTATTTAAACTTTCTTAATTTTTTTTAATTGGAGAGTGAGAGTCCTTGTACAAATAGGTGATCTCTAACATCCTATAATATGATTGTAAGTTTTTATTCATCAGAGTTGAGTTTCATTGGATTTATGAAGCTTCTGCTGCTTTGTGTGGTGCTTTATGCAACCTGAGTTTTAGGTGGGATTTCTGGAGTTTCTGCTGCTCCCCCCAACCCCCC
>JAULJZ010054691.1:0-13840 GCA_032270985.1 Heliamphora pulchella
TTTTTCTTCCATGTATAAAAGTTTTTCTCTCTCATTTGATCAATTTTTATATTAAGTTGGCTATGAATTTACATCTTATAATATTTTTTGATAAAAAAATTCCCCGCAATGGTAGAACATCTTTGTCAATGTTTTACTTTTTAAGCCGTGATGTACAAGTTGTGTACATTAAATATGACTCGTTTGGAATAATTGCTTATTTACTTATTTTGTTTAATTTAATTTTATTTTTAATAATTTTTTAAATTTTTTTGTCTAACTATTATATTTTTTCTGTCTATTTTCATTAAGATAATCTGAAAAAGTAATATTTTGATCAAAATAGAAAAATAGTTCAAAAAAGATGAAAATAAAGCAAAATAAGCTAATAAGCCAAATCTTATGTTGTTTATTTTCGTTTTTAACGATTTTTTTAATTATCTTTTGATCAAAAATTTTTACTTTTTCAATTAAAAAATAAACTTTTTTAATGAAAAGATTAAAAAAATCCAAAAAGGTTAAAAATAAACAAATAATTTAAGGTTGATGTGTCTTAAGTTTATATATATAATGGGTTATAATTTTTTTGTATGTAAAACATGAAAACTTGTATACACCTTAGGTGAATTGAGTTGAATTATAGGCGGGTTGAAAATATAAAACGTCAATTAATTTATTTTCTTTAATTTTTTTTTCGTCTAACCCACCAGTTCACACAAATCATCTTAAACGAATTGAGTCGATACGAGTTAATGTATTAACACGGTTTGATGAACTATCTGTACACCATTTTTTAAAACCAAACCCCGTGTACCCTTTAGCAATTTGTAAGGTTATGTACAGAATTTCATGTGGAAGGTCATTGTTTTAATGCATCTGTTTATGTTCTTACTCTCTATCATTGTGTACTGGTCAATATATATATATATATATAGAGAGAGAGAGAGAGAGAGAGAGGAGAGAGAGAGGTTAGGAGTACTTATGTTTTCGAACTTTTCATCCACAACTTATAAGGAGTGTTTGGAAACTCGGTTTTAAGCCAACGTTTTTTTTTTTCTTTTTCCAGAAGTACTCCAAAAAGAAATTAACATGTTGGGTTTACGTGCTTATTCATGACTATAAATCACCTTTGCTTTAACTCAAGTTTAAGCGAGGGTTTTAAGCCTAAAAGGTCTGATATATATTCTATAAAATCACCCAAAAAAATCTCTGCCTTTCTGCCTAAGCTGAAAACTAACAGAATCTCTAACTTTTTGTTTAAAAGCCCCACGAAATCCCTAAACCACAAAAAGCCCCAAAAAATTTCCAAGCCTAAAATCCATCAAGACGACACTTAAAACAATTTTGTTTCTTACTATCTTTTTTTTTAAATTCTAAATACACTATAAAAATTATTGGATACACACTTACTAAGGCCTCACTTGGCAATAGGTATTAAGCCGACTTAAAGTTATGTTTTTTGACCTTTCACTTAAAACACTAACAGCCAAAAAGTCTCATTTGATTAACTCAAAGACTTTTAGCCTTTTTGTTTTTTATATAATTTTTTATATATATTTTTAAAAATATCATAATTTGTATTATACAAATTTATTTTTATAAAAATTATATATTTAAAATGTACTTGGCAAAATCTATCAAATAAGATCTATATTAAATATAAAATTATCTAAAAATAAATTTTAAAAAATTATAGCAACTTTAAACAAAAAAAATTGTCTTTCAATTTAAAGCCACTGTAAGCCTTTGGCTTTAAGTCACCTCGCACTTCTTCCAAATGACTTTTGGCTTTTTAGGCATAAAATAATGGTTTTAAGCAAAAAGCCTTACTTAAAGCCTGGTTGCCAAACGAAGCCTAAATACATTCATCTTCAAAGTTAGAAGTTTTAATTTTTATTTTCTACACCCACCTTAACATAAAAATTACCCTCATTCGTAGCATCCGAAACACTAATCCTATCCACTCACCACCACCCACTCAGGCAGTTACCACCGGCCCAACTAAGGGTGTCACTGCTCAATTTGTTCGATTGGACCTAGATCAAGAACCAAACTATTTTAAATTATTTTAAGAATTTAAGAATCAGAATCAAACCATATGTATTGTAGAACTGAACCAAACCAAAACAGAACTGAACCAATAAATAAATAGTCGAATCCGTATTGGAACTACGACTCTAAGGCTAAGTATATATTGCCTACTTTATGTTAAAAATAGTTGTATATTTATTTGCTCATTTTTTTATTATTATCATATTTTATTTTAATTTATCACTTCTTTATAATATTACAAATACAGATCCTAGCATCTATAAATTGTGAATTATATTTTATATATTTGTCATTTTATTATTTTTTATAAATTACTAATGATTTATAAATTATATAATATTAGAATGTTAAGAAAAAAATTAAAATAAATAACAAAAGAGAAGAAAAAAAAACAAAAAGAAATTATGCGAAATTACCATGAACTCCATAACATCTCCATATATTATGGTTTCTTCTATATGAAACAAATACATTGAACCTTAAGGGGTTAGCCTAGTAGTTAAGACTTGAAATTTAGGGATTTATTCCCTCTTAGGTTTCAGGTTCCAAACTTTTTAAATGTTATCAATTCTTTAGATGTTGTATATTGCTTTAGTTGTTATAGAAAGGTATGTTTCTATATGTTTACGCATGTGTTAATTTAGATATGCATGTTAATTTCAATCTTGGTCCTATTTGGGCGTCGTGGCAGAAAGTGGGCAAGATCGATCGAGCGGTCTGTCTGATGGGGGTTATAAAGGTGGAAGCTAGTGGCCTTTGTTTTTGAACCAAAGCTTCTCCTACAAGCTTCTCACTCTCTCCCTTGAAAGAAAGATCAAAACCCAAGCCTTCTCTCTAGCTTTTGCCTTGCTCTGGGTGTGATTCTTAGCATTGCGATAGTGTATCATCGATATACCCGCCGAGAGCTTCGCATTCATCCGAGTGGAATCTCATTTTGTCGACTTTGGTTTTTTTTCGGTTGTTAAAGTTTTGAGTTTTTAACTCTATACGGCAGTATTCTAGACTCTCTTGCATTAAAAGTATATTATATGTGATTATACGTATTTTTACCATTTTAAAATGCTATGAATATTGAATTTTGTGTTTAAACCTTGTTTGGTTGGATGAAAAGCATATTTTGCAGTTCTAAGACTTATTACAAAGTTGGTGAATATACGTACGTGATTTTCAAAAGGATGAGTTTTAAAAACCGAAAAGAATGATGAATATGTTGCGAAAACATAATTTTTGATGTTTGGAGTTAACTTTTGGAGTTGAGCCTTGCGTTAAATGATTCGGTTGAGAGGGTGAAAAACATTTTGAAAATGTTAATTTATATCCATGGTAATACGAATGGTGTTGCTGTGCGCCTTTAAATATTTTATACATGGTTGTGTGCGTACAAACGTTTCAATAGTTGTGCTGTGTGCCTTTTTAATAATTCAATAGATGTACCATAATAATATGTTTACTTGGGCCTCAATTGCTTCTCGGTGGAAATCCAGAAACTTGCCTAAGAAAAGTGCTTGTCATTATCTATATATATATAACCCTCATTTATACATGTGTGCCCCTTTACTCCTCTTCTTATTTCTCTTCTCTTCTCTCTCTCTCTCTCTTCTTGAGAGAAATCCACCCAATCCTCAAAACCCTAGCTTTCTACCACCCAAATTGAAGATAGAGGCTTGATTGGGAAAGATCTAGGGTAAAGACCAAGTTTTGGAGCAAGGAGAGTGAAGATAAAGTCTTGAGGAAGCAAGGAAACCCAACATCCAAACCCTAGGTGGGAGATTTGAAGAAATCATAAGTTTTCGAGCAAATCCAAGGTAGGATTTAGATTATCTCACATGTCTTGTATAGATTTGGGTTGATATTTTGCGTATATGAGTAAAATTCAAGTCAATTGCATGCTTAATTCATATATTAGTAGGTTTGTGTGCGGATTGAGTTAGTTTTCATAAAAATTGAAGTTCTTGGGAGGTGATTACCCATGAAATTGATGACTTGTTGTATTATAAAGGGTTTTGAGACTTGAATCTAGTGTTTTTGGGTTAGAAATAAGTATTTGAAGCATGTTTGAAAAAGGGTTGTGTGTTTGGAGGTTTAGAATTCAAAACAGGGGAGATTTTGGGGTTTTCTTCGGCGACAGCGCGCTCGAGCGGAGTTCTGTCCGCTCGAGTGGCCACATGGCCGAGAGCTTGGGCGATCGAGAACCCCTCTATCCGCTCGAGTGGACTACTGCGCTGAGCCAACTTTAAATGATCATATTTCACTCATTCAGACTCCGAATTAGGTTATTTTTGTACTCAAACTGAAACCCCGAAAGTTCTCTTTCTAACAAGACTACTCTCACAAAAAAATTCTTTTTGTAAAAAAAGTTATGATTAAATTAGCGAGGGTATGTCAAAATTTCATAACCATTTTTCACTTACTTTTAGTCGAATGTTTTAGAAAAACATATTTTCATTATTATTAGCCATTTTTACTAAATTCTTAGTTCCTTAAACTAATGGCACACCTATATATATATCTAAATTGAGTTGGGATGCATGCATTGGACTTGTTGGTCAGGTTTTTTTTTACAATAAAACTGTGTTTCAAATATATATATATATATATATATATATATAATGGGTGTATATCTTTTTAAATTGATGTGATCTTCTTGGTATAAACCTTGTGTTATTAGTACTTAGTAACACTGAAGAAACGATGTGACCTATGATAAACTATATAATGAAAGTTGTGATACATGTGGTTTGGAAATTTAATGGAAAATTTGGATTTAGAATCAAAATGGTGTGTTATGGTAATGAGTGAGAGAGGAACCATTTGTGGGTTAGATTCCTGGGTTTTTAACCAATAATGAATCGTATGAATTGATATGGATTAAGTTGCGCTAGCGGCTCCGCGGTGAAAGACCAAAAACTTGCGCAAGATGGGGATCATATGCCCACGGGTTAGCTCTCGAAATGCGGTGTTATGTCGTGGTGAGTTATAGAGCTATCTATTACCCAATAATTTAGTGTAACTTATTGGGAATTAATAGAGAGGGGTTTCTATAAACTGCACCCGATACAGGTTCATTAGAGGTGATACGATTTTATAAAAATCGGAAAAATAAAATAAATGATTTATGAATGAAAAACAAATAGATAAATGGAGACAAACTCGTGTGCGTGGATGTGTTAAAAAAGCAATGACTTCGATAAACATGCATATTTATTCCAGTTACACCTATCATACCTCACAAATCATGCATTATATATGAGTTAATTTTTATCCTACGAGTTTCGGCTCATGTATATATGTCAAACAATTTTAGGTTCTAAAGAGCAGGGTGACACCAAAGTTATAGATGCTTTTGGAAAGGGCCAATAGATGGAGCTATAATGTCTTTTATTGTCTTTGTTTTTGTTTTTGTTTTTGTTGTACACAAAATTAAGAAAAGTGATAGTTAATGTTGAATGTATATTACTTCAAACATTTATGGTAAATCTGAAAATGTAGTTTTAGAGCTTGGTTCATTCTATTAAATTCTTTGAATGTTATGTACCCTATTTTCTTATGTCCTGGGGTATTACCAATGGATATGGTTTATGTATGGTAAGTTTTGGGGTTAGCTCACGAACCCGAGTTTGGGTTGTGACACGGGAGGTTGTGTGAAGCCCATAATCCAGCTAGCAAAATTCCAACACAACACTCTTTGGCCCAAGGTAAACCGCCCAGGGCGATGTCCTGATTAGGAAGCACGTGTAGAGGAAGGTGCGTGGAGTGACTCCAAATTTCTTTTATTCTGTTATAGCAGTTCCCACGTTGTTAGTTAGCCACGTAACTCAACATACGTATAAAGAGAATAAACGAGAAAGGAAAATGTACGCATTCTAGAATTGATAATTGAGAAAGAGAGATTTTATGCTAGCTTGAGAATTACTCAACCGGAGTTCTAACTTAACCGTTGGAGAGGGCTCGCCAGAGAAAACTTCGATCCCTTTTCTAATGGTTTTCTTCATCTGTCTCAAGTCGATCCAATTGATTTGGAGCTCATAACTAGGGAAAACACCATCAGATTCAATAGCATTTTCTTATATTGTTGTCCCTCAAAATATGCATTCCTCTAATGTTTATGAGACAAAACCAATATACCAGTGCATTTGCCGAGTAAAAATACACACATATTTATTAGCTTAACCATCCGTGGACCACTATACCTTATTTAGCCACACAATTTTACGTCATTTGGATTTTGATGAAAGGCTTTCCTCATTTGGTGAATATTAATATATGGTAATCGATTATACTGCCCTGCTTGGAATAATTATTTATTTAATTTTATTTAATTTTATTTTTAGTAAATTTTTATTATTATTTAATCAAACTATTATACTTTTTGACTCATTGAAAAAGTAAAAAAAAATGATCAAAATATAAAAAAAAAATTCAGAAAAGACAAAAATAAGTTAAAATAAGTTAATAAGCCAAATTTTATGTTGCTTATTTTTGTTTTTTGTAGAATTTTTTTTATATCTTTTGATCAAAACTTTTCTTTTTACCTTCTTCTGATCGAGAAGATTTGAAAAAATAAAAATATTTAGTCAAATAATGAAAAAAAACTTACAAAAGACAAAAATAAGCAAAATTCTCAACTATGTTTTCCATAAACGCATTCATGACACAATTAGTTCCTTAAATTGGCCTTAATTGATGCAAACTATACAGTTGGAAGATCTCATGAAAAACTTCAGCATAGCTTCTGAGAGAACATAAAATGTAATTGTTCTCTTGATTGTAAGGAAGAACCTGATGAGGTTGAAGACGACCAAGGCCCCGAGTGTTCCATGTCGGCACCTGAAAAACAAGTTTCCTGGCCGGTGGCCGGCGAGAGGTCCTTCGATACCCAAGTTAGACAGGCCTTGAAAGAGAAAATATTTAGAGAGATAAAGTGATAATGCCATACATTTGCCTTGAGTTAGGGGGCCTATATATAGAGAGAGGGAGAGCTAGCCGCCATGCCTTGTCCTCTCATCCTTAGGGAGTATTTGGTTATATATAATACACTTACTATTTTTTTACCACTACAGTTTCCAGTAAAATTCTCCTGATTTTTTCACTGTTAGCTAGATTATGCAAATACATATTTTAAAAAAAATTAATAATGCTACATGCTCGTAAAAGTTACATATAAAATTATTCACAATTTAAAATATAAGATATAGATTTATTTGGAGTATGGCTTATGTCACAAGCATTTAAATTTTGAACCATTCATTTTAAATTATGAGTAAGGGAGAGTAATAATTTTGATTTCAAATTGGAAAAAATTGATACCTAATGTCTTAATCATCTTATTACATACAATGTAGAAAATGATAAAAATCTTAGTTTGCTAGTTATCAATCAACATATGTGGGTATACATTACCAAAAGTACATAGACTGATGTTTGATAATTACACATTGACCCAACATAAAAAAGATAGCTCGAATTGAATCATTTAAAAACACAAAAATTAATATAAATATGAAACTAATGATTCGCTTGTTTTGACGAAAAACAATTTTATTAGAGAAATATTTTCATTAGAAAATATTTTACGTTCGTTTGGTTGCGATTTTAAAAATGATGATGTTAGTGAATATGGTTGTTAGAGAGATATACTAAAAGTTATACTTTTATTTAATAGATTTTAGTATTTATTTTATATATTAATAAAATTTGTTATTTTTATTTTAATAAGAATATGTATCAACAATATTTGCACTGTATTTTTTATTTAATATTATGCATGTGTGTCTTTTAATTTTACATAGTAGATTATCTAGTGTAAAAAGTTCGACTTATATACAGAAGATCAGATTACCGGTTCTAGTAGAATATAAGCTTTTTGTTCACAGTATTAGATCGAATTGAACACATCATCATTAGAACTATAGCATAGTATTTTAATAGGTTTTCCTTGATTATGAAAAATGGTATAGTTTTAGCTCACTGTGCTAATACGCTTGGTGTGTATTGAACAAGATCCTCTTGGAGTACGTAATTATTTTTTATACTGGATGTATAAAATAATCAATACCTCATTATTATTATGAGCGCTTATACTCTTATTTATAAAATAATAAATAGAGAAATGTATTTTGTGTTTGTTATTCTTTTATAGATCAATAAACTTGTGAATTGGATAATGGCATTACGTATATGGTGAATATTAATTATTAATAAAATTCATATCCCGGTATAGGAATTGATGGTACCCCATTGAAAAAATTCATAAGTTTTGATTATGTCAAATCCTGTAGATGGATTTCATATCCGACGTATTATATAAGTTCAGCAAAAAGTCTCAAGAAAATCATAAACGATTAATTAAATAAAATTATCAATAATTTAAGTTAATCATCGGGGGTATCTGTAAATCTAAGCATGTGTTGATAAATAAACATTTAATAACATAATGGTCAGAATTATTTTTTTAAATAAGAACGAGAGTGCAATTATAATTCTTTAGTGGTATTAATTATAATTTATGCAATTATGAATTTAATTCAAATTGAATTATATTTTTCTAATTACATAAGGAACTTGGATCATATTTACTTCTTAGATCTCTGTCGTAGCTGATCAGTACGTAAAAGTGTTAATCTAATCCTGCAAAATATACTGTGATAAGCCTCATTTTGTGTTTGTTAATCAGTTTTGTAGTGTTTTGTTTGTCTGACTCAAATGTGGGGATGTGGATAAGAAAAGAGTATAAAAAGGACAAAAAGAACAAATACAAGATTAAGGCAAAGATTCGTCTAGATGAACTCAACAGCGTTCGAATGGACATATCAGCATCTGAATGAAATCATGAAATCATGACAGAAGGAATTTTGTCCGGACGGACTTAGTCCGCGTCTAGACAAAATACCTACTAGAGCAAAATCGTTCGGACGGAATGGGGCAATCCCAGTTATAATAGGAATCAGCTACCAGGGGCGTGGATAGCACCTATAAATAGGTGGCTTGGGATATCAGTTCAACTACTTCTGAATTATCAAAAATCAGATTGAAGACTCATCAAGAGGCAACTCTGGAGGCACGAGAACGTGTCGGGAAGTCGACAGCGGAGGCTCGGGATTCCAATCTTCTTCACCTTTTCATGGATTCGACAACAAAATGAGTGACTAAATCTTCTTCTTTCTTAGAGGATGATGAACTCCTAGTCGGTATTTTATGAGTAGTTTGAATTTTATTTATTTTTTCAACTTGGATTCAATTTGTTGTATGGTTTTTGAGACGTTGACGTTTGATCAACGAGTTTTTAATTTAAATATTTAGTTTTTGTTTTTTATTTTCTATGATTATGAAAACGAGATTATACAACTGTTATATGTTCTTATTCTAAATCCGAATGTGAGATATCTTATGCTTCAATAGAACGGATCGTGCTTCGGACGATTCGTGCCACAGTCTTAGATAGGATATGCTAGATTTGAATTCAGCTTTATCCTCTTGATAATTCGCGTCGATCTTGTAGTCACGACCGGATTGGGTTGAATTAAGTGAATGAAATAGAATTTGAATGAGATTAAAACACTGATTAAGGGTGGATTCAGAACCTTAAAAAATCTTATCTCATTTAAATTAAATATTTTATTTTTAGTTTAATTTAATTTCATATTTTTAGATTAAAAAAATCAATCTTTTTGTAAAAGAAAAATTGGATAATATTTTGAATTAAGCAAATTGTAATTCCGTCTATTAAATCCATGTGGATCGATATTCGGACTTAACTACTATCGTACGAATTAGTAGTTAATTTTACGATTTTAAATATTATCATTGGTATGGTACGACAACGGATCTATAACCTATTTATATGCACTTAACCCTTTTGACAACTATGGTTTTGATTTATTCTTGACATAAAAGAGGCAGACGAGTTAGGGTTTATGTTACAGATTTTCAGCCCACATAGTATTTGTAATTTGGCATACTGCAATACGATAGAAATTCAGAGGTGCAATCAAGTTCGGTTCGTCTACATCCAACAGTAACGAATCATGCGCATCTAGCGTTTTTTGTACGAGTGTTGGGACGAGATCAAATTAGAGAAATCTCAAAGATGTAACCCTTGTTTTGCTATAAGAATTTAAATCAAATTCTATTTTTTTGGTATAATGCGTAATCATTGACATTGATTTTTAGGATTTTGATTCCCAACTATGGTTGTGTTAATATTGGTGGATGTAGTGGTGATGTGGTGGTAGTAGTGGAGGCTAGCCAAAGGGTAAGGGATTTGATGAAAAAGTGCAAGGGGTAAGGGATTTGTAGTGCTGGTGGGATAATGGTGGCAGTAGTGGTGGAGTGATGGTGGTGGTAGTGTTGGCAGTGGGATAGTAAAGGTAAAAATATTTTTTTTCATAAAAAAATAAAAAAATATTTTCCACCGAATCGACTTATTTGTCGTTGACTTGAAAACAATCTTCCAGTCACTTTTAATTTATGTTGTACTAAATACCAAAAAAGAAAAAATAAATATTTTTTAAAAAACATTTCTATCAAAACAAACGTAACATGTATAAATTAATCCACACCTAGTATTGCAAATTTCTCACATTGAGCTGAATCACCTGATGGGTGCAACTCTAAAATGCAATTGAATTCAAAAATAAGTATTAATGTACAAGAATCAATTTAGAGAGTAGAAAACATATCAGCAAACATAGTTGTGAATATCAAATATATACCGCCGGTTCATAATTATTTAAAAGAAAAAAATAAATTTTACTTATTTTTTTTATCTCTAATTTTCTTTTTTTTTTATTAAACTTTATTTCAATCTTTAAATAGAGCTTAAGGGGGGGTTTTAAAACTAGCTAATATTGCTTTCAAGTTTGTTATCCCATTATAAATAATAAAATTAAAAAAATAACTTAAACTAATTAATTAAAATCTTATGTTACATAAATATTTATTATACTAAATTATTCTTTATTGAATAATATTTATTTAAAAACCATATATTATATTTAATAGTGATGAACTTGAAATAGTACTCAGTATTGTATTGATACCATAGGAAACTCGAAACTCTATTCCGTAAGATATTAAAAACTATGGTTGAAAATAAAAGAATAGGCTAAAGGTGGTACTATTCTATGATATCGCGTTATTTTTGATAAAAACAAAAAAAAACAAAAAAAACAAAAAAAATGATGGTCAAACAAATGAACAGCCCATGATTTGTACGACTAGAACTGTAACGTATACGAAATTCATGGTTTCCACAATTTCATTTACATTTAAAACGGTGAGAAAATTGTGTACGAAATGAATGAAAAAAGGACTTTTCATAACTAATTAACTCCAAGAAACACAACATTTTATTTGTAAATAAGAATAAAAAATTTCAATGTTTTCAACACTTATAGCTTTTAAAAGATATGAACGATGGGTTTTTAATGAAATACGCATACAACCTATATATATTATTGACTTATAAAATTATGAAGAAAGATACATTAATACAGCGATGAGCTCCAAAAAAAAATTGAATGGCTTTCAAGTAAGAGAAAAAATAAGTATTTATAGAGGGAGGACACAAACCTTTACCATACAAATTCTTCCCAATTCCCCAAAAAGAGTGATTATTAACTCAAACCCAAAAGGCGTAACAAAGATTACAAATAATATCATGCAATCAAAATACCACGAGTCATGCATTATTACCCTTTTTTATCACAGCTTGTTGAAAATGCAATGTGTAATCTCTTTTCATACTCACAAGACAAGAACAGCCCATTGAAGATCAAGATAGTCGCCTAGCTTTGAAAATAGCTTACTAAGCATGGATCTACTACTGTCCAGTTGAAAAAAATCAAATTTAGAGAGCTTTTTGATAGAAAAAAAATGATTTATAGACAAATGATGAGAAAAAGTTGCACACACAAACACGCTAAAAAAAATTTAAAAAATCAAAAAATGATGGCTAGGATATAGAGGGAAGAGAGAGATCTAAGATGGGAGAGAGGGTGGGGAAGGAGAAAGAGAGATTGTTGGGAGAAGAACAATAGATCCAAAGGATATGTTTAGAGTTCTGATAACAATGCATTGGATTGTATAAGATATGTATGATATATCTGTTTGGAATAATTTTGTTATATCGTGTTTGTGCCAATGTGTCTTATATGATGGATGACATGGCAATAACGTAGAATACGACCACATTAGCCTTAATTATGTAATGAATATTGTATAAATTTATACAAATAGATGTGTGTCATTCCAAACGGTGTACTGAATTAGATAAAAATTCTATTGAATTTACTCCAAATAAGAGATAGGATAAGATATATTTTTAATTATTTTCTATTCAATAACATAACTAGATTAGATTATATAATTTTATCCAATCTAATCGTGCGCTTATCGAAACTCCAAACACATCCGAAAACAAAGAGTGGCAGGAGAGGTACCACTGCCGGCCCTTCACTTAGCAAGAAAACTCTCAACAAAAACCAATAGAGAAAAACTCGAGAAAAAAAAACGTCTTCTCTGTTTGACTTGCAATAAATTTATTTATTTGCTAATTTTGATTTTTCTTAATTTTTTATTTTTTTATCAAGTTTTTTTCACCTTTTCAATTTGTCTCGGCAAGATAATTTTGAAAACTAAAATTTTGAGCAAATAATAAAAAAAAGTATTGAAGTCAAAAAAAATAAAAATAAATAAAAAGTTAATAAGTCATTAGTTTAAAGCGGGTAAACTTACAAATAAAGAAGAAACATTATCTGCACCGTAAATTATAACAAATAGAGAGAACCAAACAAGCAAAGCAATTCGTGTGAAAGGAAAAAAAAAAGTTTGATAATTGGTCTACTTCAATTTTGAGAGGTGGGCCTAACATCATATTTTCACAATTAAATAATATTGACCCCGTTTGTGTAACTTGCTTAATTGCTTATTGACAAATAAATAAAAATATGAATAAATAATTTTATTTGGCTTAATTGACTTATTTACTTATTTAACTTATTTTGACTTATTGGTATAAATATTGCTTATTTAACAAATCAAACGAAATTACTTATCTGGCTGCTTATAAGCCAATTAAGTCAATAAGCCATTTATCCAAATGAGGCCATTTTATTTTGGTTGTTGCTGTGTTTTTATTGGTTGTGATATACTTTGGAAGAGGAATGATAATTTTTTCAGCATCTCTCCCTCGTGTCTTTGTTCCATTTTTTATAAATTTTTTTGTCTCTAATGATATATGGGTCGAGAATAGTATTTACTTTTCCCATTTTAATTTTTTTGCCCCGCATCCAATTTTATAAAATAAAAATATTTATGTATATAAATACATAGATAAATTTTTTTAAAAAAAATATAAAATGACCAAGATAAAAAAACATTATATCGTTGGTGAGTCATAATGATTAAACTATTATTCAAATACATATCTCGTTGATAAGTCTTAATGTATATATTAAAGGCAAGAGGTTGGGTTAATGATGACTTATGAGAAAGATGGAAGCTTTCATTTCAAATTCAATAAAGATCAGACCTTGTTTGGATAAGTTTATTTGAGGCCTCGTTTTAGTCAACTTCTTACTAATTAACTTTTTATATATTTTGTTCTAATTTGTTTCCAGTTTTTAAAATCTAACTTATCTCAAAATTTTTAAAAATTCACAATAAAATCCATAAACAGTGAAAATCAAAATATTTTTATCTATACTATTATAATAAAGAAATATAAAAGTCTAACACGTTAAGATTTTCGATACCCGCCAATTAAATTTAATTACTGACAATTTAATTTAATCGGTATCTTGATATTTCT
>JAULJZ010054702.1:0-13839 GCA_032270985.1 Heliamphora pulchella
GTGGCTTCGTGTAGAACTTGCATTTACCTAACCGGTCCTACAATGTGTAGGGATTGGGTAAAGGGGCAGGAGTCTATAGTCGCTACATTTGTTCCCTTGTGATGGAGTCAGTACATAGGATTTCATTTTATCTTTCCTCCTCGGCTGTGTGGCCTGAGTAGAGCAAACTGTTTTTATCCTGTTTTCCTCGGTTGTGTGATACGAGTGGAAAACAACGTTTTGATTACAGATTTCTTTAACTGTTGCGAGCACTAGTTTTAATACTTGGTTTTACTTGTGGTTGAGTTAGCTCCCACCATATGATTGCATATCCTACTTTACAGCTTTATAGTATGTTTCTATTGGGTTTCGGCTCACATGGTGGGATTTTCTGTACAAAACCATTTTCAGGTGATGATATGGATGTTGATCTTGAGTAGATTCTGTGGTGCCCGTGATGACGGATGATGGAAGACTTTTAGTAGTTTTCCATTTTTGGTATGCTTGTTCTTGAAGGCAGGATTTGTATGCCATAAGGCGATATACTATACATGTTGGAACTGTATTACGTTTACTGTTTATGAGAGATGCATATTGGGTTATCATGTGATTTCAACAGGTGGATTTAAATGTATGAAAACCTATTTTCATAAAACTGGTGTTTAGTGAATTTTCACGTGACCGTGGGTTTTGGGCGTGACAACTTGGTATCAAAGTTTTGGGTTCGCATACCTAAGAGCAATGGGAAGAGGGTTTATCACCTGTCGCCCTTGCCTACACGTCGGGAGTTAGTATGTTATACGTGTAGGCAACCGGGACATCGCTCGAAGGATTGTCAGCTGAAGGGACAACAGCAGCATAGTCAAATTCAGGGGAGGATCCCGTTTTCATGTTTTTAGTGTGGCCAGATGGGTTACTTAAGATGAGATTGCCCTCAGGGAGGGAGTGTTCAGGGTACTACTAGAGCACATCGGGTGTAGACATCGCAAGGACAACAGGGTTATGGCCAGTCATAGCAACAGTCGAGGGCCCAGTCAATAAGGACAGCGGGAGGTGCGACCTCAGCTCAGTCAGTGAAGCAGCCTGGGTTATTGAGTTATGTACTTTTAATTGACAGTGTTGGTGCTGACCGTGGCTGAAACTGTGATCCCATGGGATAAGGACTCAATCCCCCTGACTTCTGCCTCTTTACCTGGCGCCCTTCAGACTGAGCACCAGAAATCCGTTGATGCGACTTGCTCCCCCTACTCTTGCGACTCTCCGCCATTGCGTTCTCCACTCGGATCACGGCCTCTACAACCTCGGAATACACCTAAAAATCCAATGCTGCAATCCGATTCTTGATCGAAGGTCGAAGGCCTCTTTCAAACCTCTTGGTGCGCAACTCCTCCGTTGACACCATCTCGGGTGCGAACCGCGACAAGTTCGCAAACTTGGTCTCATACTGGACCACGGTAAGATTCCCTTAGATGAGAGAGAGAAACTCCTCCTGATACACGTCTCTAGAAGAACCCATAAAATATTTTTCCAAAAAGACTCTAGTAAAGGCCGTCCACATGCCATCTACGGTGGTCTTAGCAAACTTGCACAACTCCCTTGCATCTCTCATTGCCGTAGAGGCTCAAGGCTCAGGGGCCCTCACTCCGACCCTAGTGGCCTCGGCCATTGCCCTCATAATAGCAAGCATTTCTTGAACAACATCAACACCGCCCACTTGTTCCTGCGGGGCATGAACATCCCCTTCTTCCAGAACTTGGACAAACGCACGGCCTCAGCCACGACCTCGGCCCCTACCATGTCTCGGCATCATCTCTTTACAGATAAGAAAGAACAAGGAGAGGTATCAACAGAATCCCACGAAAACTCATATCTGACAGATGGCATCACTCGTGAACAAAACATCACTTCACCTGAATCGTCATATTAATACACCTCATGCAACACATAGTAAGGGGGACTAATCGGAATGACATATCAATCCGGCTAACTCATTCAGATTTCTAGTTAGAATGGACGTCGGCCAAATGCCATTCTAACTCGAACCCCAAACTAGTCGACCGGCCGCCCAAGGGCTAAACATATCGTCCTGAAAGTCCAACCTCCATACCCAAACACCACATAGCATGCAAATGTCAAATTATACTCAAGATGCTTCATTCTAGCACACCAAGTCATGAATGTCACACATCAATGCAAACTCTCAAGCAATCGAACACTCACCCCCACGGTTCCTAGGTGTTCGAGCCTACAGCTCTGATACCAATTTATAGCGCCCCGATTCTGACATAATATAATCCGAATATATATATTGAAACCCACCCAATAAGAAAACCTTTTCTTTGAAAACTATGCCTTTAAACAACTCATATATGCCCAAAAATCCATTTAGGAGAAACTTGGCTTAAAACAATTTTCAACGTCAAACACCCAGCGGAGACCGCTCGAGCGGACACCTCAACGCTCGAGCGGTGACACACCCGAGAGTTATTGCTCAAAGACTGTGAAAACATCAATGTTTTGAAACAGGGTTCGCGTAACTGTTCTTATTAAACTTAATTTGAGTGAATAAAACTGAGAAATGAAATCATGCATTTGAGAACGAAATAATCATTCATCATAAGCTAAACATAGTTGCCAAAAATCATTTCTTTTAAGATATCAAGACGCTCAACCCAATCAAAACAATAGCGCCCTCAGATGCATGCATGACATGAACATATGACCTTAAGGCCTTACAATGACAGTATTCCAATCTATAATTAAAGCATTCCAAATGTTCAGAGAAAGGAATTACTTCTTTACACCTTCATTTCTCAAAAAAAAAATCAACTATCCAAAAGAAATGTAATCCTATCAATTTCCAAAAAAGAGCCACCAACCACAGATCTTACTCCAAGGCCTTCTTTCCACTATCACTTGAAATGTTGTTAAACAACATAAGCCAAAGCTCGTAGGAACTAGACTAACATTGAATACATGCATGGCATGCGAAGGTGATTATGCAAGATGCGCACATAAGCTTGATCACTTCATATTGTTTATTTTGAGATAGATTTTTCATGCATAACCGAGTTTTCGTGAAAAAGGATTGTTGTTCCATATTCTCTTTTTATACCCATGGAAAAACCCATCTTGGTAGACCCAAGAACCCTACTCATTTATCCTTTACCATTAACCCATCACCTTTACCGTTTTTTAATTAACGCAACACATTTCACCATTTTGTCACATTTCCAAGTTTAGGTTTCACCAACCCAATCAATTACACTCAACCCGGCCACACAAGCCCCATGAAGTAACGGGACGTTCTATACCTCGAAACGACTAACGTCCTTTCCTAGTTGCTAGCCGGCTGGCGGAGAACCCAATCTGCGCAATTTTTAAGACTTTCACCGAGGAGCAACTCGTGCCCAATCTTAAACGATCCATAGATCCAAAAATCGGTCCTTTTTAATATCTCAACAACAACACACACTTGTGAGTCCAACCCAAATGGTTCCTCTCACCAATCCATATCACACACACGTGAGTCCAACCTAAATGGTTCCTCTCGCCAAACCCATATCACTTCGTGATCCCATTGTTCACATTTCCATTATTTTAGAGCTCAAACCCGAATTAACCCTTATGTGGCTTCAATTTCACCGATTCATTAGTTTTATTCAACAAAACCCACATCTTTGGCTTGACATCAACATGTATCACATTAATTTATGGAATTAAGTTAACAATAGACTATGATAACCCCCAATTCAACTATTAATCAAGTCAATTTCATCACACCAATTCTTAACCCCAAAACCCCCAAATTTCGTGGTTCTAACCCAAAACAAATTTCATGTTCTTATGTTCATAAACAAGAAAATACGACTCATATCACGAGGATATTCAAAGCAAGTCTTAGATCCTACCTCAGGGATGCTAGATTCACAAGAAAATGCCTCAAACGAGCTCCAATCACGAGATTCTCCAACCACATGGTGAGAATAACATCTCTGAAACCAAGATCGGGTCTCCAACGGTCTAGCCACTAAGAGAAAGGTAAAGAAACTCACCCAAAGAAGCCAAACAAGCCTCCAACAACTCTCAAACCCAAACCCTAAATTCCATCTTTGCTCTAGAGAGAGAGAAATATAAAAAGAATGAGAGAAAAGAAGGTCCACGCGACCTTTTAAAACACCTGTTCTGCGATAGTACACTCGAGCGGTCCCATACCAGAAACTCTCTGCAACCTCCCCGGTCGAGCGGTCAGGCCCTCGCTCGAGCGGTCAAACTGGATTGAGACCCCAAAATCATTGAAGCTGCAACTGAACCATATACTTTCAAAACATCATCCAACCACGTTCTCCTACATGATTCCACCCTTAACCATCATTAACGAACACATACAAACTCAAGAATTTATTCTCACGCATGATTCTCACTCCCAAACATCTCCATTGAACATAACATAATTGTTTTCATTAAAATTTCAAAATAACAAGGGTTCGGGTCACTACAACCTCCCCCACTTAGGAGATTTCATCCTCGAAATCACGTACTTATCAAGGACGGAACAACTCAGGGTAATTTCTCTGAACTTCTTCATCTTGCTCCCACGTAGCTTCTTCAATACCATGATGAAGCCACAACACCTTTACGTACTGAATAATTCTTCCCCGCAGGGGTTGATCTTTGGTGTCAAGGATTCGCACCGGTCTCTCCTCGTAGGTAACATCATCGCCAACCCTCAACTCTGTCCAATCCAAAATTTGGGACAGGTTCGGCTCATACTTACGCACCATAGACACGTGGAAAACGTTGGGTACGGAGGCAAATTGTGGTGGCAAGGCTAGGCGATAGGCCACCTCTCCAATTTTATCTAGAATTTCAAACGGGCCGATAAAACGCGGCTATAATTTTCCACTCTTACCAAACCTCATTAAACCCTTTCATGGCGAAACCTTCAAGAATACGTGGTCTCCTCCCTCAAATGCTAACGGTCTCCTTCTTTTATCTACATAACTCTTTTGACGATTTTGGGTGGTCATTAAACGTTTACGGATCGTGATGATCTTTTTTGTGGTCTCACGCACAAGCTCGGGCCCTAACACGGTTGTTTCACCGACTTCGATCCAACACACAGGTAACCTACAAGGTCTACCATACAATGCCTCGTAAGGCGCCATCTTGATGCTCGATTGGTAACTATTATTGTTGGCGAATTCTACCAATGGTAGATGGCCCTCCCATGACCCATGGAAATCCACAACACATGCCCGCAACATATCTTCGAGTAACTAAATAGTGCATTCCGACTGGCCGTTCATCTGGGGATGAAAAGCAGTACTAAGAAGTAGGCTCGTTCCCATAGCTGATTGTAAACTCTGCCAAAAATGTGACGTCAAACAAGGATCTCAATCAGAAATGATAGAAATTGGTACCCCATGGAGTCTAACAATCTCGTGTATATAGAGCTTACTAAGCTAACCAACCGAATCTGTCATGCGAATTGGTAGGAAATGTGCCGACTTAGTCAATCTGTCCACCACGACCCATATGGCATCATGCCCCTTCGGCGATCTCGGAAGACCCAAAACAAAATTCATGGTGATATTTTCCCATTTCCACTCTGACACTGGTAATAGTTGCAACTGACCCGCTTGTATCTGGTGCTCGGCTTTCACTTGTTGACAAGTGGGACAACGTGAAATGAAAAGTGCAACGTCTTTCTTCATACCCTTCCACCAAAACTACCTACGAATGTCGTGATACATTTTTGTGCTATCCGAATGCACAGCCAGGCGCGAATGATGAAACTCTCGAAGTACATCTCCCCGAAGTGTTTCTGGCACAAAGATCCTTCCTACAAACCTCAGGCTTTGATCGGGGTGGATAGTCCACTCCTTGGCATCTCCGCCATTTGAAACTCATTCTCGAAACATCAAACTCTCAGCTTCCGATTGTTGTCCCTCAACAACGCGATGAACAAGGGTAGGTTGAGAAATCATTGTAGACAAGGTAACATACCCGTCCGACTTCTCCAAATGAAGATCGTATTCTCCAATCTCCCAGAGCATATTCCACTCTCTAATTGCTATCCTTGCTAGCATGCTTAAGGACTTTCGACTAAGGGCGTCGACTACTACATTCGCCTTGCCCGGATGGTACAAGAGATTAAAATCGTAGTCTCCCAAGAACTCCATCCATCTTCTCTGACGCAGATTCAGATCCTTCTATGAGAAAAAATACTTCAAGCTTTTATGGTCTGAGAATACTTCGAAGCGTTCCCCATATAGATAGTGCCTCCAGGTCTTAAGAGCAAAAACTACTGCTGCGAGCTCCAAATCATTCATAGGGTAATTTTTCTCATGAACCTTCAATTGTCTCGATCCATAGGCCACCACCTTACCTAGCTGCATCAACACACAACCCAACCCTTCATGCGATGCATCGCAGTAAATAGTATAACCGAGTCCTCTCTCCAGAATAGTCAAAATGGGCGTACTTGTTAATAGCGTCTTCAATGTCAAAAAGGCGAGCTCACAACTATCGTTCCACACAAACTTCGTTCCTTTTCGTGTAAGGCGTGTTAAAGGCACTGCAAGTCTAGAGAAATCTTTCACAAATCGACGGTAATAACCGGCCAACCCCAAGAAGCTCTGAATCTCGAACACATTTTTCGGTCTTTCCCACTCCATTACCGCCTTGATCTTAGATGAATCCACTGCCACTCCATCCCCTGAAACTATATTCCCTAGAAACTTTACTTTCGATAACCAAAATTCACATTTATCATACTTAGCATATAATCGATGTTCCCGCAACAACTGCAAAGCAATTCGAAGATGCTCCTCATGCTCTTCTTCCGATGGGGAGTAAATCAAGATGTCGTCCACGAATACTACTACAAATCGATCAAGATAAGGGTGAAAAATATGGTTCATAAGATCCATAAACGTTGCCGATGAGTTAGTCAACCCGAATGGCATGACTAAAAATTCAAAATGCCCATAACTCGTACGAAAAGCCGTCTTTGGAATGTCTTCCTCTCTAACCCGCAACTGGTGGTAACCCGATCTCAAGTTGATCTTCGAAAAATAACATGATCCTCTCAATTGATCAAATAAGTCGTTGATGCGCGGCATAGGATACTTGTTTCTAACTGTCACATGGTTCAACTTACGATAATCTATACAAAGGCATAACGATCCATCATTCTTCTTCGTAAATAATGCTGGGGCTCCCCAAGGAGACACACTGGGATGGATGAACCCCTTATCCAATAACTCCTGAACCTGTACATTCAATTCCACCAACTCGGCTAGTGCAAAGCCTTATGAAGGCATAGAAATGGGGGCAGTCCCGAGATAAGGTCTATGGAAAACTCAACCTCCCGCCGTGGTGGAAGCACAAATGACTCACTCGGAAACACGTCAAGAGACTCACAAAGAATGGAAGGAAGCTCTCCCCGAGTGGAACCAATCTCACCTACAGATAGGGCAGAGAAAAAGAGATCGAGGCTATCACGGCCCCATGATGCACGAGGTCTAGGTGCTAAACCACTGTCCCGGTCACCCACAAAATAAAAGGAATCTCCTTCCGACGTGAAAATAAACACCCTATGTTGATCACAATCAATGTAAGCGCTAAAGGTCGTCAACCAATCCATCCCTAAGATAACATCGAATGAGAACATATCGATCACAATAAGATCAAATACCAAACGATGGTCGACAATCTCCATCTCACAAGCTCTATAGACATGCCTCAACATGGCAACCTCTCCCAATGGTGTCTCTACGCGCAAGGCATTATCCAACACATCTACCTCTAACCCCAATGCAGAAGGAAATGTAGATGAAATGAAATAATGTGATGCTCCGGTGTCAACAAGACCATTGGCCCAACAATGAGACACTAGGAAGGTACCTCGTATGATCGAAGGACTAGCTGCGGTGTCTGGCACGACAGGTGCCACCGATGTACTGGGCTCTACAAGAGCATACACTCGCCCCTGGTTCCCTTGATTCTGCCCTCCATTGCTCCTGGCTCCTGGCTGCCTCACTGACTGAGCTGAGGTCACACCTCCCGTTTTCCTTATTGACTGGGCCCCCTACTGTTGCTACAACTGGACATAACCCTGTTGTCCCTGCGATGTCTACACCTGATGTGTTCCAGTAGCACCCTGAACACTCCCTCCATGAGGGCAATCTCATCATAAGTGACCCATCTGGCCACACTGAAAACATGAAAATGGGGTCCTCCCTTAAATTTGAATGTACTGCTATTGTCCCTTCTGCTTACAATTCTTCGAGCGATGTCCCAGTTGCCTACACGTGTAACACACTAACTCCTGATGTTCAAAACGTCCAGATGAACGCATTGACAGTGTTGGTGCCGACCGTGGTTGAAACTATGATCCCGTGGGATAAGGACTCGATCCTCCTGACTTTTGCCTCTTTACCTGGTGCCCTTCAGACTGAGTACCAAAAATCTCTAAATGCGACTTGCACTCCCTAATCTTGTGACTCTCTGCCATTGCATTGTCCACTTGGATAGCGGCCTCTACAACCTTAGAATACACCTGAAAACCCAATGCTACAATCTAATCCTTGATCAAAGGTCGAAGGCCTCTTTCAAACCTCTTAGTGCGCAACTCCTCTGTTAACACCATCTCAGGTGTGAGCCGCGACAAGTTTGCGAACTTGGCCTCATACTGGACCACGATAAGATTACCTTGGATGAGAGAGAAAAACTCCTCCCGATACACGTCCCTAGAAGAACCCAAAAAAATATTTTTCCAAAAAGACTAGTAAAGGCCGTCCACGTGCCATCTACGGTGGTCTTAGCAAACTTCCACCACTCTCTTGTATCTTCTCGAAGTTGGAACGCTGCCAACCTGATACGTAACTCATCTTCCCTAATCTCTAGGGTATCCAAGATTATTGTGGTTACTTCCAACCACTTAGTAGTAACTTTGGGGTCCAGCTCCCCAAAGAAAGTTAGAGGATCTAACCGTCGAAATTCTCTCATTGCCACAGAGGCTTGAGGCTTAGAGGTCCTTACTCGGGCCCTAGTAGCCTCGGCCATTGCCCTCATAGTAGCAAGCATTTCTTGAACAACATCAACACCATCCACTTATTCTTGCAGGGCATGAACATCCGCTTCTTCCGAAACTTGGGCAAACGCACAGCCTCATCCACGACCTTGGTCCCTACCACGTCTCGACATCATCTCTCTACAGATAAGAAAGAATAAGAAGAGGTATCAGCATAAGCCCACGAAAACTCATTTATCACAGATGGCATCACTCGTGAACAAAACATCACTTCACCCGAATCGTTATATTAATACACCTCATGCAACACATAGCGAGGGGGACCAATCAGAATGACACATCAATCCAGCTAACTCATTTAGATTTCTAGTCAGAATGGACGTCGGCCAAATGCCATTCTAACTCGAACCCCAAACTAGTCAACCGGCCGCCTAAGTGCTAAACATATCATCCTAAAAGTCCAACCTCCATACCCAAACACCACATAGCATGCAAATGTCAAATTATACTCAAGATGCTTCATACCAACACACCAAGTCATGAATGTCACACATTAATGCAAACTTTCACGCAATGGATCACTTACCCCCACGATTCTTAGGTGTTCGAGCCTACAGCTCTGATACCAATTTATAGCGCTCCGATTCCGACATAATATAATCTGAATATATATATTGAAACCAACTCGATAAGAAAACATTTTCTTTGAAAACTCTGCCTTTAAACAACTCATATATGCCCAAAAACCCATTTAGGAGAAACTTGGCTTAAAACAATTTTCAACGTCAAACACCCAGCGGAGACCGCTCGAGCGGACACCTCAACGCTCGAGCGGTGACACACCCGAGAGTTATTGCTCAAAGACTGTGAAAACATCAATGTTTTGAAACAGGGTTCGCGTAACTGTTCTTATTAAACTTAATTTGAGTGAATAAAACTGAGAAATGAAATCATGCATTTGAGAACGAAATAATCATTCATCATAAGCTAAACATAGTTGCCAAAAATAATTTCCTTTAAGATATCAAGACGCTCAGCCCAATCAAAACAATAGCGCCCTCAGATGCATGCATGACATGAATATATGACCTTAAGGCCTTACAACGACTGTATTCCAATCTATAATTAAAACATTCCAAATGTTCAGAGAAAGGAATTACATCTTTACACCTTCATTTCTCAAAAAAAAAAAAATCGACTATCCAAAAGAAATATAATCCTATCAATTTCCAAAAAAGAGCCACCAACCACAGATCTTACTCCAAGGCCTTCTTTCCGCTATCACCTGAAATGTTGTTAAACAACATAAGCCAAAGCTCGTAGGAACTAGACTAACATTGAATACATGCATGGCATGCAAAGGTGATTATGCAAGAAGCGCACATAAGCTTGATCACTTCATATTGTTTATTTTGAGATAGATTTTTCATGCATAACCGAGTTTTCGTGAAAAAGGATTGTTGTTCCATATTCTCTTTTTATACCCATGGAAAAACCCATCTTGGTAGACCCAAGAACCCTACTCATTTATCCTTTACCATTAACCCATCACCTTTACCATTTTCAATTAACCCAATACATTTCACCATTTTGTCACATTTCCAAGTTTAGGTTTCACCAACCCAATCAATTATAATTCACACACACACATACACACAGTAGGCACCAGCGTCGGATGAGCGTATAAACCCACGTAACGTTACACTCAAGCCGGCCACACAGGCCCAATGAAGTAACGGGATGTTTTATACCCCGACACGACTAACGTCCTTTCCTAGTTGCTAGCCAACGGGCAGAGAACCCAATCTGTGCAGTTTTTCAAACTTTCACTGAGGAGCAACTCGTGCCCAACCTTAAACGATCCATAGATCCAAAAATTGGTCCTTTTTAATATCTCAATAACAACACACACTTTTGAGTCCAACCCAAATGGTTCCTCTCACCAATCCATATCACGCACACGTGAGTCCAACCCAAATGGTTCCTCTCACAAAACCCATATCACTTCGTGATCCCATTGTTCATATTTCCATTATTTAGGGCTCAAACCCGAATAAACCCTTATGTGGCTTCAATTTCACATATTCATTGGTTTTATTCAACAAAAGCCACATCCTTGGCTTGACATCAACATGTATCACATTAATTTATGGAATCAAGTTCACAATAGGCTACGATAACCCCTAATTCAACTATTAATCAAGTTAATTTCATCACACCAATTCTTAAAACCCAAAAACCCTAAATTTCATGGTTCTAACCCAAAAATCAAAACCTAAATTCTCAATTCTCACTCTAATCACATGATAGCACAATAACAAGATAAGAACACGTTAAACCCTTGATAAATCATAGATTTAGCCGTTATTACCATCAAATTTCAACTTAGGGTTTTGAAAACATAATTTTCATGTTCTTATGTTCATAAATAAGAAAATACGACTCATATCACGAGGATATTCAAAGAAAGTCATAGATCCTACCTTAGGGATGCTAAATTCACAAGAAAACGCCTCAAACGAGCTTCAATCGTGAGATTCTCCAACCACGTGGTGAGAATAACATCTTCGAAACCAAAATCGGGTCTCCAACGGTCTAACAATCGAGAAAAAGGTAAAGAAACTCACCCAAAGAAGCCAAACAAGCCTCCAACAACTCTCAAACCCAAACCCTAAATTCCATCTTTGCTCTAGAGAGAGAGAGATATAAAAAGAATGAGAGAAAAGAAGGTCCACGCGACCTTTTAAAACACTTGTTCCGCGACAGTCCGCTCGAGTGGTCCCATACCAGAAACACTTTGCCACCTCCCCACTCAAGTGGTCAAGCCCCCGCTCTGGCGGTTAAATTGGATTGAGACCCCAAAATCATTGAAGCTGCAAGTGAACCATATACTTTCAAAGCATCATCCAACCACGTTCTCCTACATGATTCAACCCTTAACCATCATTAACAAACACATACAAACTCAAGAATTTGTTCTCACACATAATTATCACTCCCAAACATCTCCATTGAACATAATATATTTGTTCTCATTAAAATTTCAAAAATAACAAGGGTCTGGGTCACTACAAGATCTTTAGACCTTACAAGTAGCACTTGATAAGTCTCTTAAATCTAGCAAAACACATTTAAATGAAGACAAATGTGAGATCCTGACCCGTTTTCTTTTTTTCATTTTTAGACGCGTTGTTTATCATTTCATTATAGCATATTTATATATGTTTTTATGCATGATCGGGGTTAGATATGCATGCGAGATTGGTTCCCGGTGCCGTTGGGCGTTACAATGTAATTTTAAAAAAAACGGGCCTATAAATATCTAGCATTAGATATTTTGGAAAAGATATTTTCATAACTTGGTGGCTAAGTTTTCTTTTTCCCAACCCAAAAACTCTTCCTTCTCTTTAGATTCTCAGGGGCCCAGGGCTCAATTTTCGACAATCAGATAGCAAATCCTTAGTCTCCTCGTGGTAGGCTACGCGTTCATCCAGACAGAATTTCATTCCAGCGAAGTTCATTTTCTTCATGTGGTTCGAGATGTCAAGTTTTTGACTCAACGAGGTAGGATCCTAGACTCTCATGTCTTATAAGGGTACTACGTGTAATCGTGTGTGTTTTTACCATTTAAAAATGCATGAAAAATTAGTTTATAAGTTGGGTTTTGGTTTAAAATCGTTTTGGGTGATTTCAGTTGGATGGAATCGAGTTTCGAGTGTTTCTCTCGAGGTTTTGTGGTAGTTTTAGACTTGTGTATGTCCTTGGGTTGCTAAAGGGGTGTTTGGATGGTTTAATTTGGGGTTGAGAAGCTTATTCTATAGCTAAGGTTTGCTTTTCGCCGTTGCCCAGGTCCCTGGTTGAAAAATCTGATTCTGTTGCATTTGTGTTGACACCTCTGCTGTTGGTGTCGACACCTTTTCCTTCTGTTTGGGTTATCTCTGCAGCGGTTGATTTGTGTCAACACATTTTCTGTTTGTGTCAACACCTTGGTGTCGACACTTGTTCTGTTAGTGTCGACACTATTGTTCTCTGCATGTGTTGCCTAAACTCTCGGATCTTTTGTGTCGACACATCTGCTGTTTGTGTCGACACCTCTGTTGTTTGTGTCGACACATTTTTTGTTTGTGTCGACACATTTTCTGTTTGTGTCGACACCTTCGCTGTTTGTGTTGACACCTTTTTTGTTTGTGTCGATACTTTCGCTGGTTGTGTTGAACCATTTCTCTTTGGTCGTGGTGGGGACTTAGGGGTTTCTTTTGGCCTTATTGGGCCTGTGTGGGTTCACGTTGATCGTGTTGGCGTGTGTTGGTCTGGGTTATGATGTGTTGGTGGTTGGGTCCTTAGTTTTTGATTGGTTTCCTTTGGTATTCAGTTGATTAATTATGGGATTAGTCCATTGAAATACTGTTGGATTCTTTTCGGGGTTCGATTGGTTGTGTGGTGGCTTCGGGAGTCGTGTCATGGCTTCGGGTATTTCTTTAGGTGCCGTTCTTGGGGGTGACGTGCATGGCTAGATATAGGTTGTTGGAGTACGGTTGTGTGCATCGTGGTTGGGTATGGACGTGTTTGGGCTCATGGCACCTTTGGAGGAAAGGTGGTATTTTGTGACCTTGTGGTTTGAGGGGTTTAGCATTGGCCTTCGGGTTAGTCTTGGTTTTATGGGCTGATAGTTTTCTCTGTGAGTGGATCTTGGGTTGTTTGGCGGGTGACGTCATGATATGAAGTTATATATGGCTATGTGCGTTTATAACTGGCTATGTGCATTTATAACTCTAGTTTATTTATGTACAGATTATGTGGATGAATTACATGATTTTAGT
>JAULJZ010054713.1:0-13839 GCA_032270985.1 Heliamphora pulchella
GGCGTCGTGGGTCTGTGTTGGGTGTATGACGTGCATGGTTAGATGCGGGTTTTTGGTGCACGGTTGTGTTTGTGGTGATTTGTGCATCGTTTCATGCGGGGGTTTGATTTTGTTTCTTGGTTTGGGTTTCCTCCCAGTGTTGACCACTCGAGCAGTGGTTGTGTGCTCGAGCGGGCTGGTAGCCGAGAATTGGGTCGGTGGGTGACCGCTCGAGCAGTGGTCATCCGCTCAAGCGAGGTGGTGGCAGAGATGTATGTCGATAGGGGACCGCTCGAGCGGTGGTTGAGCGCTCGAGCGCTGGAGTGGTGTTAGCCTCTTGGTTAGGTTTTGGTTTTCTGCATCGCTGGTTGTCCCGGTGAGAGGACGGGTTGTCCGGTGAGTGGATGTCTAGTTGTGTGGCATGTGATGCCGTTATGTGAAACGTAGTGTTTTACGTGGTTATGTGCATTTAAAACTTTAGTTTTATTTATGCATATTATAAGACAAAAATGTGGTCTTATATGATTGTGAACCCTAAGACAGATATGTGGTCTTGGGGTATCTAAAACTCTGGTTTTAGTAACACGTGTGTGTGTGTGTGTGTGCTTATGTGGATGGACGGAAATGGGGTCCGATGTCCCGTGGACGGAAGTGTGGTCCAATGTGATGTGGGCAGAAAAGTGACCCACTAAACGTTAACTCTGGTTGACGTGGAAGGAAAAGTGGTCCGCGGACGAAAATGTGGTCCGATGTTCCGAGGATGGAAAAGTGGTTCGAGGAACATTAGCCTGGGTTCATGGACGGAAAAGTAGTTCATGGATAGAAAAGTGGTTCGTCGGCGAAAAAGTGGTTCATTGACGGAAAAGTGGTTCGTGGGCAGAAAAGTGGCTCGATAAACGTTAACTTTGGTTAACGATGCATGTGTGCATGCGTAGGTATCAGAAGGACAGAAATGTGGTTCTAATGATACGTGGGTGTGGGTGCGAATATCAGAGGGATAAAAATGTGGTGATGCACTTATGTGCGAGAATTAGAAAGATAAAAATGTGGTCCTAATGATGCATTGTGTGTGAGTATCTGAAGGATGGAAACGTGGTCCTGACGATGCAGATGTGCATGAGTCTGAAGGACAGAAATGTGGTCCTAAAGACGTGTGTGTCTGATTCTGAAGGACGGAAAAGAGGTCCTGAAGAAGCTTTTGTTGCATGTGTTGCACGTGAAGCGTTGTATGGGATGCATGTGTTGCGTCGTGTGGGTGGCGTGCGTGCGTTGTGTGTGTGCACAGGATGCGTGAGCTGTGCGGGTTGCGTGTGTTGCATGAGTTGCATGTGTTGTATAGGTTAACTCCAGTTAACGGTGTAATAGTTGGGGCTATGGTCCTTTGGTGAGAGTTCGAGAAAATCCTTATGATGGGTGTGTACCATAGTGTTTCTGTAGAATTGTTATTATGGCTTTTGAGGGTCGGTTATATGTATCATCGATTGCATATGCTGCATTGTGGGATGGATAAAATCAATTTTAAATTATTTTTAAGACTCGTGTGAGTCGTGATATAGAAATCGTTTTCAAATCGTTTTCAAGGCTCCTGTGAGTGAATCCAAAGATGGCTTGTATCCTCGCTTTCCCGTTGCATGTGAAAACTCGTTTTGAAGGCTTGAAAGAGAGTCAAAAACTGCACATCGTTTTCCTAGCATGTTTAGCTTATACTTCATGTGCTGTCTAGTTTCTATTGAGCTTTGACTCACGGTGTGGGATTTGAAATGTTTTTCAGGTACCGATCACGCAGGTTGAATCGGAGGTGTCAGAGGGGCCGAAGATCTATAGTCTTCCTTTTTGCTCGTTTTTAAACATGTTTGTTGTAACATGTTTTTCGGCGTTGGGGCCGTGTAATGTAAGCCATTTGGTGATTATATACAATGCATGTATGTTTTATATTGAGAGTATATTCTCGGGTTCGGTGTTACGTTTGGTTACTTGTGGGTGTTTCACGTGACCTGGAGTTTGGGGCGTGATAGTTATTATAGTGCTTATATTCTTTATCCCGAAATAACTATTAATCATGCGTATTTAATATTCGTTGTTTTGATTTGTCACACCCCAAACTTGTAACAATAAAAGCCACGATATAAAATGTAAAGAAGCCCGAGTTTAAGGTTTCACTACAAAACCCAATGAAAGATTAACCAAAAACTAAACTTTGTCAAAAACTAAACCGAAACATTTCAACTTTTCCATCAAAATCGAAGTAAAAGAGAGCCTTTTATCTATAAAATAATCCCCCAAAATATATCCATTCGTGCCGTACAAGATGCCCAAAAGATACCGAGCAAACCTCCTTTTTAAAGAAATTATCAAAATGTGCCACCCAGCGGAGTTCGCTTGAGCAGACTTCCCACCGCTCGAGCAGTGAGCTACCCAAGACTAAACTGCCCAAAATTCTAAATATTTGTCTAAGTGTTGGAAAAATACTAAAATCTCCCATCATTTTAACATAGATTTCATAATCCAAAACTTTGAGGTTAAAACATGCAATTGCTTTGAAATAGCCTCCAACTTCTCAAAAACTCGAAAATCGTCATTTTATACCATAGTACTTCATACGATAAATGAGAAATTAACTGAAAATATGTGAGACCCTGCACCTCTTTATTCTTTATATATATACATGTTGACGTGTTTCTTTCATGTTATGTATATCATCGATGCATGGTTTATGCTTTGGAGTTGTAGAACAGTATGTGTAGATGTGCTTTACGCTTTCTTGGACCTTGTTTAGGCTTGTTGGGATGGTTTGTGGGCTGTAAAATCGAAGCATAAACTAGTACGCTTCTACCTTGAGGTTCGGTCGACTGGAGGGGTTGGCCCAGTTGACTGAACCTAGTTTTTCAAGTTCGGTCGACTGAATTAAGGAGTTCGGTCAACTGTACAGTAGCGATTTAAGAGTTATGGAGTTTTGGAACTCCTTCAGTCAACTGAAGGGACCACTTTAGTTGACTGGACCGTGGTTTTTAACGAGCCTATAAGTATTCCAGGGGTTGTGACATTTGGGAAAAAGCTTTTTCTTCCATTCTCTTTGCCTTCTCTCTACATTATTAGTGTCCCCAAGCCTAGTTTTTGACGATCAGCTTGTGGATCCTTGCTATCGACGCTGTTAGCTTCGTGCTCATCCGATCAGATTCCTGTTTTTACGAGGTTTGGATTTTGAGGTTTCGAGTTTCGACTCATCTAGGTAGGATCCTAGACTATGTTGTCTTTAAAGGGTACTACGTGCAATTTTACGCTTTTCTACTAGTTAAAAATCCTACATAGCATATTATATGTTTTAAACCATGTTTATATGGATAGAAAGCTTGTTTTATGCTTTTCTTAGTATATTACATGTGACGGGATGCATGGATTTGGTGAGAGGAACCTTTGGGGTTAGACTCACGGTGTTGCGGGTTTGGTGAGAGGAACCTGATGGGTTGGACTCACGCGTGTGTCTTTGATTTTGTTGTGATAATAAAAAAGGACCGTATGATCCTTGGATCTTGTTAACTTGGGCACAAGTTTCTCCTCGGTGAAAGATCGAAAAATTGCTCAGAATGGGTTTCTCTGCCCGTCGGCTAGTGAACCGGGAAAGGACGCAGATCATGTCGGGGTATAGAAGGTTCCGTTACTCCATGGAGCCTGTGTGCCCAGGTGGATGGTAGCGTTACTTGGGTCTATATGCCCGCTCGATATCGGTGCCTAAATTTTTGAGACCACAAGATGGTAGAATTACTTGGATGTGATAGTGATTCGTGTGTGTGTGTGCGTGCGTGTGTACATGTTGATAGCATGGGGTTTTCTGTGGTAAAACCTCTACTTATGTTATGTGATTGCATATCCTACTTTACTGCAACATAGTCTGTTTCTATTGGGCTTCAGCTCACGTAGTGGGATTTGTTAAAATCTTTTTCAGGTGTTGATGATTATGTGGAGTTGATCTAGCTGTGCCGTGGTGGCCGAAAGGCTATTGTATAGTTTTCCCTTTTTATTATAGAAGTATGTATTTACATATATGTCGCATGTTTCTGAAGGTATGTTTTGTAAGCCTTGAGGCTATATATCATAACTGTATGAACAGGTTGCATGTGATTCTGAGAGTGAACCTAGGGTACTCTTTTGTTCCAAAACTGTATTATTTTGGTTGGTTGTTTATCAGTAAAAGTTATATCTTTTATAAATTGGTGGTTTATTCGGTGTTTCACGTGACCCTGGATTTTGGGGTGTGACAACTTGGTATCAGAGCTCCGGGTTCGAATACTTAAGAGCCATGGGAAGAGGGTGCATCACCCGGTGAGGATAGCTATATATGCGTGCTTGCATGTGTTTAAGTGTTTTGATGAGATGCTGATAGTTTGTTAAAGCATGATGGTTGATGTATATGTGGGTATGGAGGTTGGGTCTTAGGGTGGACTAGTCTTGCCTTCGGGCGTTTAGATTAACAAATTTAGAAGCCAAGTTAGAAATGCGTTCGGCCGACGTGTTTTCTAACCAGGACTCTGAATAGGTTATCCAAATGGACGAGTCTATCTTGTTGGCTCTCCTCGGTATGTGAGATGTGTTTATAGAGTCTTAAGTGGCTATGTGTTAGCATGTTCGAGTATGTTATGCTTTCATGTTAGTAACAGCATGCTACAGGAAAGCTTATCCTATTATGTTGCTTTATCTAGAATTATGTCCACAAGGGGAGGACGGGGACGAGGACAACCCTGAGGCCGTGGATGAGGTCGAGCATATGTTCAGGTTTCGGTAGAGGGAGATGTTCATGCCCCACAAGAACAATTGGGCGGTGCGGGCATCATGCCAGAGATGCTTGCCACTATGAGAGCTATGGCTGAGGCATCTAGAGCTGGAATGAGGGCTCCTGAGCCAAGGGCTTCGGTGGCTATGAGGGAATTCCGGCGGTTAGATTCACTTAACTTTTCTGGGGAGCCAGACCCTAAGGTTGCTACCGAGTGGTTGGAAGTGACCACAACCATCTTTGATATGCTGGATATCGAGGAGGATGCCTTGCGGGTGAAGTTGGAGGCGTTCTAACTACGGAAAGATGCTAGGGAGTGGTGGAAGTTTGCCAAGACCGCGGTGGATGACACGTGGGCCACTTCCATGAGAGTCTTCTTGGAGAAGTATTCCCTGAGATCTTCTAGAGATACCAATTGAGAGGAGTTTCTTTCTCTTGTCCAGGGGGACCTTACCGTGGTTCAGTTCGAAGCCAGATTCGCGAATCTGTCACGGTTTACAGCTGAGATGGTATCTATAGAGGAGTTGCGCACTAGGAGGTTTGAGAGGGGCCTTCGACCCACTATCAAGGATAGGATTGTAGCTCTGGGTTTAAAGGTGTACATCACGCTGGTGGAAGCTGCCATTCAAGTAGAGAACTCGCTGGAAGAAAGCCGCAAGGTTAGAGAGAGTAAGAGCCAGCAGAATGATGGGGGTACATAGTTCCAGGGGTGCGAGAAAAAGCGCCAGTGGTCGTCTGGACTGAGTTCTCGTTCAGTTGGATCATATCAGCCACAGTCTTCTACGCCAGAACCTTCAGTAGCCTCTACAGGAAAGCCGAAGCAGAGAGAGGTCACGTGTTATCGATGCAGACAGATAGGGTATCATTCATATGAGTGTCCACTGAGGGGCCCGATTTAGAGTTTAGTGCCTGCACAGTCGCAGTTGCAGTCACAGTCGTAGGGGGGAGAGCCACTTGTGTGTTATGAGTGTGGTCAGTCTGGACACATTCGTAGACACTATCCCTGGGGAGGGAATGTTCAGAGTACAACGGGAGCGTCACCTACTTCATCTTCCCAGAGGCGATAGGTTCTGCAGGAACTTAGGGCTCAGATGTCTAGGTTTGCAGAGGGAGGTGCTTTAGCATAGTCAGTGAGGCAGTCGACGGCTCAGAGTTACAGTGAGCAGACCAGACCACCGCAGGCCAGGGTATATGTTCTTGCTGATCACAATGCTTCCAAAGCACCAGTTATATCTGATGCTGCCACTATGTCATCCATGAACAGAGGTACTCTTCTAGTCTATAGATCACAGGCCAGTGTTCTCATCGACACGGGAGCATCACATTCTTTTATATCTTCTTCCTTTGCATCTGCATTGGGGCTGGTGATAGACTCGTTGGGTAGTGCATTGAGTGTAGAGACCCCAGTTAGTGGGAATGTGGTGTTGAGCAGAGTTTGTAGATCCTGTGAGTTAGGAGTCGCCGGTCATTATTTAGAGTTTGATTTCATCATTCTAGACATGACCACGTTTGATGTCATTCTAGGGATGGACTGGCTGACTGCCTACCATGTCTTTATAGATTGTGAGGGACGGAGGGTGTCGATCTGTACATCGGAGGGTGACTGCTTTTACTTTGTGGGTGATCAGGATGAGGGCTTGGTGTCTATGCCCGGTGTGGCTTGGGTTTGAGGAAACTTAGGTTTCTTCTTTTTTGCTCTCAGGTTGGATGAGCCAGTTGGGGTTCGAGGGGAGCTACCCCCTATGGTGTGCGACTATCCAGATGTCTTTCCAGACGATCTGTTTGAGTTACCATCGAGCCGAGATGTGGAGTTCTCTATTGATCTTGTTCTTGGAGTTGCTCCCATCTCTATGCCATCTTATCATTTTACACATGCTGAGTTGTGAGAACTCAAGGTGCAGTTGCAGGAGTTGTTAGACAATGGGTTTGTGTAGCCGAGTACGTCTCCATGGGGGGCTCCATCTTTGTTCGCGAAGAAGAAGGATGGGTCCTTGAGATTGTGCATAGAGTACAGGAAGCTAAATCAGGTGACGGTCAAGAACAAGTATCCCATGCCGAGGATTGACGACTTGTTCGACCAGTTAAAGGGATCGCGTTGCTTTTCGAAGATTGACTTGAGGTCAGGTTATCACCAGCTGAGGATTAGGGACGAGGACATAGTGAAGACCGCCTTTCGGACTCGTTCTAATCACTACGAGTTTCTAGTTATGCCGTTCGATTTGACGAACGCCCCTGCGACCTTTATGAGTCTGATGAACCGTATCTTCTACCCTTATCTGGATAGTGTTGTGGTCGTGTTCGTGGATGACATTCTGATCTATTCACCCACGAGAAAGATGCATGAGGAGCATCTGCATGTTGTCTTGCAGCTTCTGAGAGAACATCGCTTGCATGCAAAGTTCGAGAAGTGCGAGTTCTGGATGTCAGAGGTGAGATTCCTTGGACACGTGGTGTCAAAGGATGGGGTGTCAGTGGACTCGTCAAAGACTGATGTCGTGACGGATTGGCAGCGACCGAGGAATGTCTATGAGATTCGCAGCTTTCTGGGCCTGGCAGGTTATTATCGGCGGTTCGTGAAGGACTTTTCTAGGTTGGCAGCACCTATGATGCATCTGACGCGGAAGGGAGTTATGTTCGTGTGGAGCGAGTCTTGTGAGTCAGCTTTCCAAGAACTAAAGAGGAGATTGACCAGTGCGCCAGTGTTAATTATTCCCGAGCGAGGTCTGGGGTGTACAGTGTACTGTGACGCCTCGCATGACGATTTAGGCTATGTTCTGATGGAGTGAGGTAAGGTTGTAGCCTATGGATCTCGGCAGTTGAAGATGGACGAGAAGAACTACCCTAAACACAACATAGAGTTGGCAGCCATAGTCTTTGCCTTGAAGACATGGTGGAATTATCTCTATAGTGAGCACTTCGAGTTCTTCTCTGATCACAAGAGCTTAAAATACTTGTTTTCGCAGAAGGACTTGAATCTTCGCTAACGACGATGGATGGAATTGTTGGAAGACTACGACTTTGATTCGCAGTGCCACCCGGGAAAGGCAAATGTCATAGCCGATGCACTCAGTAGGAGATCTCATGGTTCGTTAGCTTCTATGGCTATACGAGAATGGGATATGCTTAGAGATGTTGGGGAATTTGATCTGTGTCTCCGAGAGACAGGGAGAGGTGCAACCTTATATTCAGTAGCTTCATAGCCCGCATTGGTTGCACGTGTGTTAGAGGCTCAGCGAACCGATCAAGAAGCTCAGATGATACGGGACCTTATTGCCAGTGGGGAGGATACAGCAAGATAGATGGTGGGTTTAGACTAGAGTTTGAGGTTGACAGGGCGATTATTTATGCTAAAGTCGTGCCGTACTGAGGTGCTACATGAGTTTCATCATTCACGTCTTGCAGTGCATCCAGGAGGCACAAAGATGTACCACGATTTGTGCCATCAATTCTGATGAACAGGAATAAAGAGGGATGTGATCCAATTTGTGTCTCGGTGTCTTACATGTTAGCAGGTAAAGGTGGAACACCAGAGACCCACATAATTGCTGCAGCCATTACCTATATTAGAGTGGAAGTCAGAGAATGTCACGATGGATTTTGTCTCAGGGCTTCCACGATCACCGAAGGGACATGATGCTGTTTGGGTTGTGGTTGATAGGTTAACGAAGTCTATGCACTTCCTCCCTATTCGAGTGAGAGATCCAGTGGATAGATTAAGCAGATTGTACATTTGGGAGATAGTTTCACTACACGGAGTACCTGTGACTATAGTTTCTGATCGAGACCCGCGCTCTATATCGCGCTTTTGGCAGAGTCTTCAGGAGGCTTTAGGGACTAGCTTGAATTTCAGCACAGCTTTTCACCCACAGACCGACGGTCAGTCTGAGAAGACCATCCAGATTTTGGAGGACATGTTGAGAGCTTGCGTGTTTGATTTTTGGGGTTCTTGGGAGGATCATCTATCACTAGCAGAGTTTGCATACAACAACAGCTATTAGTCTAGTATTGGGATGGAACCAAATGAGGCTCTGTATGGTAGGCCATGTAGATCACCAGTGTGTTGGACAGAGGTGGGTGAGACCACTTCTTTGGGACCCGACTTAGTACGGGAGACGACAGAGCAGATTGCCGTGATTCGTCAGCGTCTGATGACAGCGTAGAGTCGCCAGAAGAGTTATGCCAATCAGAAGAGGAGACCATTAGAGTTTGCAGTAGGTGATCATGTGTTCCTGAAGGTCTCACTACGTAGAGGTTTGATGAGATTTGGCCGTAGCGAGAAGCTATCGTTGCGTGTCATTAGACCATTTGAGATCCTGGAGAGGATTGGGGTGGTAGCATATCGTCTGGCCTTGCCACCTCAATTAGCATCTGTGCATAACGTCTTTCATATTTCTATGTTTCGGAGGTATGAGCCAGATCCTTCACATGTTCTGGATTTGGCCGAGATGCGAGTTGATGAGGATATCATGTATGAGGAGCGTCCAATGAAGATCCTAGATACGAAGGAGCAAGTGTTACGGGCGAGAATGATTGCTTATGTCAAAGTTTAATGGCTTCATCACGGGGTTGAGGAAGCAACTTGGGAGCTCGAGTTTGGGGTTTGTGCTAGGTACCCAGAATTGTTCACCTCGTGACCTTGTAGTGAATTTCAGGGGCAAAATTCCTTAGGGGGAGAGTTGTGAGACCCTGTACCGCTTTATTCTATATATATATACATGTTGACATGTTTCTTTCATGTTATGTATATCGTCGATGCATGGTTTATGCTTTGCAGTTGTAGAACAGCATGTGTAGATGTGTTTTACGCTTTCTTGGACCTTATTTAGGCTTGTTGGGATGATTTGTGGGCTGTAAAATCGAAGCATAAACCAGTACGCTTCTACCCTGAGGTTCGGTTGACTGGAGGGGTTGGCCCAGTCGACTGAACTGAGGAGTTCGGTCGACTGGGCAGTGGCGGTTTAAGAGTTCTGAAGTTTTGGAACCCCTTCAGACGACTGAAGGGGACCACTTCGGTCAACTGAATCGTGGTTTTTAACGAGCCTATAAGTATTCCAGGGGCTATGCCATTTGGGAAAAAGCTTTTTCTTCCATTCTCTCTGCCTTCTCTCTACATTCTTAGTGTCCCTGAGCCTAGTTTTTGACGACCAGCTTGTGGATCCTTGCTATCTATGCTATTAGCTTCGCCCTTATCCGATCAAATTCCCGTTTTGACGAGGTTCAAATTTTGAGGTTTCGAGTTTCGACTCACCCAGGTTGAATCCAAGACTATGTTGTCTTTAAAAGAGTGCTACGTGTAATTTTATGCTTTTTTACCAGTTGAAAATGCTCACATAGCATATTATATGTTTTAAACCATGTTTATACATATAGAAAGCTTGTTTTATGCGTTTCTTAGTATATTACATGTGACGGGACGTATGGGTTTGGTGAGAGGAACCTTTGGGGTTGGACTCACAGTGTTGCGAGTTTGGTGAGAGGAACCTTGATGGGTTGCACTCACACGTGTGTTTTTTGTTTTGTTGTGATAATCGAAAAGGACCGTATGATCCTCTAATCTTATTAACTTGGGCACGAGTTGCTCCTCGGTGAAAGACCTAAAAACTGCGCAGAATGGGTTTCTCTGCCCACCCGCTAGTAAGTCGGGAAAGGACGCAGATCGTGTCGGGGTATAGAAGGTTCCGTTACTACATGGGGCCTGTGTGGCCAGGTGGATGGTAGCGTTACTTGGGTCTATGCCCGCTCGATATCGTTTCCTAGATTTTTGAGACCACGAGATGGTAGAATCACTTGGATGTGACAGTGATTCTTGTGTCTGTGTCTGTGCCCGTGCATGTGTACACATTGATAGCTTGGGGTTATCTGTGGTAAAACCTTTACTTATGATATGCGATTGCATATCCTGCTTTACTGCATCATAGTATGTTTTTATTGAGCTTCGGCTCACGTAGTGGGATTTGTTAAAACCTTTTTCAGGTGTTGATGATCACGTGGAGTTGATCTAGCTGTGCCGTGGTTGCCGAAAGGCTATTGTATAGTTTTTCCCTTTTGTTATAGAAGCATGTATTTACTTATATGTCGCCTGTTTCTGAAGGTATATTTTGTAAGCGTTGAGGCTATATATCATAATTGTATGAGCAGGTTGCATGTGATTCTGAGAGTGAACCTAGGGGACTCTTTTGTTCCAAAACTGTATTATTTTGGTTGGTTGTTTATCAGTAAAAGTTATATCTTTTATAAACTGGTGGTTTGTTCGTGTTTCACGTGACCCTAGATTTTGGGGCGTGACAAAATACGTACCCGTCGATCTCATATGCATACAAATCATGGATTTATGGCCTTAGGGTTTTACAAAATGAATTACTATCGAATCTAAAACTTTCCTAAGGAATAACAAAATAATTACGACAACAATATACAACACTAATCAAAATAATCCAAGGGGTCTCTATAACCGTGTTAGGATTGGTATACTAAAAACTATATTTTTAGCATTTAATTTTATATGTAATAAAATTAATTTTTTATTTTATGAGAATCTTTATGAGCATTGTATGTATATCATTTCTTTAATATTATGCATAGATGTCCAATATTCTGTACAATAATTATTCTGGTGTGTAGAGTATGGTTTCTACACAGAAGATCAGATTTTAGGTTCTTGCAGAATATATATTTAATGTTCACAATTTAAATGGAAATGGATATACCATTGGTACGACTGTAGCACAGAGTTTTAGTAGGCCTATTTTGGTTATAGGGAACAGATAATAGCATCATCTATTGTTCCGACTCTTTGTGCTAGTACACTTTGTGTGTACTGAACGGGACACACATTGGAGTAATTAATTTTATACTGACTATATAAATTAATTCACACCCCAAGGTTATTATGAATAGTGCTTATACTCTTAATCTTGAAATAAGTATTGTTTTGCGTATATTTAATATTCGTTGTTTTAATTCATTAGAGAATGTGATCTTATATGTGTCTAAATTCTCGGTGAGTTGGATAACAGTATTATATATTTGGTAAATATTAATTATTGACAAAATTCACATCCCGAAAGTTTGGAATTAACGATACCATCTTAAGAAAACTTATAACTTTTGATCGGGTCAAACCCCGCAGGTGGATTTAATTATCTAGTAGTCAAATAAGTTAAGCGGAAGGGCTTAAAAAATTACAAGTTGCCAGTTAAATTAAATTGTCAATAATTAAATTTAATTGGCGGGTATCAAAAATTTTAACGTGGAAAAAAATGATATGCATTTAATAAAAGGAGCTCAATGCAATATGGTCTTGAGATTATGGATGAGAGTGCAATTATTGTTCTTTAGTGGTGTGAAATGTAATTCAGTGTTTTATAAAAATTACAGAAACCGCTGCTAATTTTTTATAATTACAGATACCGCTATGAGGTTTGCTTAATTGCATAAACCACTGATGGGTGTCTATATTCCACTGAAAATCTTACTCATAATTACTCCACAGGTCCCTGCTATAGCTCTATAAATATACGGGTAGGCTGAACCAGTTTCATAACATGTCTTCAAGGCTAAAGCTGTCCAGATTCTACCAGTACAAGGTCTCGAAGAATTATAGCCCACACTATATCCGAAAATCGCATAAAGGAATACAGTAGAAGATCTAACGAGAGCTTCAACTTGAAAACAAAATCGTAGTTGAAGATTCGATCAATAAAAAGGTATTCTTCAAAATTAACTGTGGTTTCACAGGTTTTAATTTTGATCGTTCGACGTCAAAAGTTTTATCTAAAGTTCGTTTTGGCGCTTGTCCGTCCAGTTAATTTTTACCAAAAATCGTTTGCAAAAATAATGATCTTGGCAGTTTTGCCTCCAACAATTGGTATCAGAGCCGTTTTACTTTTTATTTATAGTTATTGGGGCTGGGTAGTTTTAGAACTGTGCTAACTTGGTTTTGCAGGTGTTCTAATCTCGATTTTATAATCGTTATTTATTTCATATTTGATTGAATGCGTGGATGACAATTATTTTTTTTAAATCACGGTGGTTAACTGTGATAGATCGAATGTAAGCTTTCGGGACATATGATCGATATAATAGCTAGTTTTTATTTTTAAATTTCTGCTTAGATTATTTAAGAACATGTTGAATATATCTAAGAACACGAAGAACAGGCGGCGGTACCGGCGATATTTTTGGGAGTTATAGGCCATGGATCACGGTGATGTTTCCACAATTTTTTGACTTATTTTCTAGCAGCTTTTTCTGCACTTTTTAGGCTTAAAAATAGTATTAAAACATGTCCCAAAAATAGAAAAAAAAACTGCATAAAAATAGCCTTTCTGGCGACATCACTGGCGGTAGGCAGTTCACGACAATTTTTTGAGTTTTTTCAATGTTTTCGAGACTGGTTTTGAACAGATTTTTTGGCATAAAATAGCAATAAAATACCACTGGAAAGATAGTCCAAAAAGTGAGGAAAAACAGCATCAAAATAGGTGGAAAAAAATTGGGTAGCGGCGGCGGCGACAGCCTTCATGGCTATTTTTGGGACTTTTTCAGACTGTTTTCATGGTGTTCTTCGAAGCAACGTGTTGCACGATATTTGAGCTATTTTTTAAGAAAAAATGGGTGCAAAAGAACCACCGAAAAAAGCCCAAACAGGGCACTGATTGGGGCAGCAACGCTGGTGGTGCAGCGGCACTGGTTCGAGCAGTTTTTCGGCTATTTTTTGGATAGTTTTTAGCAAATTTTTTTACAAAAAAAATACTTTTTTTCGAGTGCAATTTTTCTTTATAAAAAGCATAAAAAATAGAGCTCAAATGAGACGGCAAAAGCAGCCTGAAGCGGCACCGACATCAGTGATTGGTGGCCGACGGTGGTTGGCTGGGTCGGGTCTATCTTTGATCGATATTCTGATGTGTTTTGATACTGATACAATATATCTGTATATATCAAAATGTATCAGGAAATCCTGATGCAATCTGGATACAAGAATCAGACTTGAAAGATGATTGATGCAGCTTATCTTTTACAGGATACTAAAACACCTTAGCGTTTCTCTTTGATCATAAAACTAGGATATATGCATATCTTGTTTATATATA
>JAULJZ010054724.1:0-13838 GCA_032270985.1 Heliamphora pulchella
TCGGTTGGGTGTCCATGGCTCTGATGGTATGAGCAATATTGGGTGGGATCGTAGCGTAGCGGTAAAGGGTTAGAAGGCAACATTGGATCAAGAAGCTTTATCAGCCCTCTCTCGATAAGTCGATTCAGGGCCGTGGTCAGAGAGATTAAGGGGAGTGAAAACTCTCCTTGGCATTTTCGGCAGCGACGACTAGTTATTTTTGGGAGGAGGTGATGAAGGTGAAGAATTCGATCGATCTGATTGGGGGTTTAGCAAATTCACCTCGTTGGAGCGAGATGCAAGGTTAGTGGAAGACGTGCAATAGTTTTAGTTGTTGGATGGGTAAGGTCTTGTTGGCTTTTGGTTTGGCTCGGCCTCATCGATATCACCAGACTAGATTGCATCTTCTATCTAAACCCCGACATCAAATAACTGCTCGAATGTGGAGAGCGACTGCGTGATCAAATAACGCTTCGGAGGAGAATGGAGATTCTTGATTATAATCCTCACTTGTTCCTTTTCTGTTGGACGATTCGTCATTTTAGCCGCATTTTCCCTCCACCTTGTCAGAAAGTCCACAAATTACTCTCTGCTTTCTTGACGAGTGGTCTCTAGCTCCCGAGTGATTACATCTAGCTGGACATTATAACTATACTGACTGACAAATGTCGTAGCTATGCCCTCCTAACTTTTGGTCTTTGCTACATCGAGGGAGAGGAACCATTTCTGGGCTACCTCAGAAAGGGATCGGTGAAAGAGCTGAGTCTTTAACTGATGAGCAATTTCCATTGGCAACAGAGTACCAACATACATTCGGAGATAAATTATGGGATCTCCGGTCCCATCGAACTTCTCTATATCTGGCATTTTGAACTTTTCAGGCAGTTTTTCATTTGGGAATAGGCACAAGCCTCCTACATCCAGCATATATTCTTCTACACCCTTAGCCTTTCTCAGCACCTTCTCTATTCGATCAATCTTCTCCGCCAGCGCGGATTCCCTAGACTGAGCAGTAATTTCTTCATCCACCACCATCGAGCGGGGACCCGAGGCGGCACAATAACTTACGGTGCCTCCTGTCCTTGTTTATCGTCCCAGAAGTCTTCATCGTTCTCATTTGTATCCTCCGGCTGTCCATTCACAATGGGCATACGGGCCTAAAATGCCCGGATCTACGCCTGACATTGATTTTGAGCTTGGGTCTGCTGCTCTACAGCTCTATATATCTCAGTAATAGCTCTCATCAGAGCTATCAAGTTAACTTCATTCTCTGCCATTTTTTGATGACTTAGCTGGCTGTTTAGATATTTTATAGAGTCTGTCTGACCCTAATCTTGCCCAAACGCTTGTCGATCGTAATCTTCCTGGCTCAATAGTCTAAACCTGAAGAAAACCTGGATACCAATAGTGGAATAATTATTATAAAACACCTCTCTGAACATAATTTTGGCAATAGGTAGAAAACATCTCAGAAACCCAAAATGGCGAGCAGATAATCACTGAACTGAAGGGATGCCCCTGTTGGGCCCAAGCATAACAGCTAAACACCCGAAAACAAAGATGATGTCTAAGAAGGAGGGTCAACCAGATTCTAGAGGAAAGATTTATCCGAAGAATCTAAATAGAGAAACGGGCAGCACTCCGGCAAGAAAGCAGGACTAGGCCAAAGGGACCAGTTTGATCTAAGATTCTAAGAAAAAACGGGCAACATAGCGGTAGGGAAACAGAACTAGCTCAAACGAGTCTAATGAGGGTTCGAAGAAAGTGAGCCTAAACAAAAATGGGGGTATATAACTAACAACCCGGGAAGAACCCGAAAGAGAGAAAAACTATCCTAGAGGCTTCAAAGCAAAGCACAGGCATAACCCCAAGAAGAAAACTACAGCGTGAAAACTAAGCAAGGTGGGAAACAAAGCCCGGTTAAGAACCCTGAAGGAAAAACTAACATAAACAAAGGATAACAGAAAACTCGAGCCGAACCCGGAAAAGGAACTAGCTTAAGCCCAAACAAGCAATCCTACCAATACGCAATCAAAACATACATTTAAGAAAACATATAATCCTACTAGGGTTAGCAGCACCTAATGGGGGGTTCTAAGCTACAATATACAAAAGGCCGATTTTGGTCAATCGAACAGGGTACCTTCTGAATAGAGTCAGGTATATACCTCCCATGCCTGGAGTGGTGCAGGACATGGTCAAACAGTACACCCGAACTCTTTTACTGCACCTATGAAAGCGTGCAGTCAGTAAGGTTTGTCCGTATTCTCAACAATTCTCGAAACGAATTAACGTTCGGGGCATCAGGTCGACCAGGCGTGGGGGTAGAAGAACAATACATATGTATGCAAAAATAAAAATGAGAAATTTTATTAAGAACCAATGATGCTTTTGAGTCTAGCCCTCTTATTTGATTTTAAAAATCAGTCCCCAGCAGAGTCGCTAAAAAATACTATGGCATTGGGGATTTAAGGGTTTTGAAAATGGTCAAAAATATGAGAATTCAAAGATGTTTGAAAATGTCTTTAACACCTTGAAAACCAATCTTTAAAAATCCCTTTTATTGAAAATGGAGTCGTCACTTAGTTTTTGAGAAAAACTAAGAAAAATAAAAATGGCTTACTGATTTTTAAAACGTTAACTAGAGAAAGAGGGTTCGGGAGTTAAGGTACGAATCGGGAAAGGTTTTAGGCACCCCATTCGTCCAACCATAAAGTTGGCCTCTACCAATCACCATTGGTTTTTTAATAGAATTTCTCAAATGCATGCAAATAAAGAAAATAGAGGTAAAGAGGAAACATCCAAAATTAAATATGAAAAATACATAATATACATATATAGAATGCCAAATAAAATAAATATTAAAATAAAAATTCTAAATCATACGGCATACAATTTCTAACTAAAAGATACATGGAGCACACCGTCATACAATTTCATCAAAAATGAACTAAACTATCAAGATTTGAATCAAATAGTAAAACATGCTAAATGTTGTCAAAATTACCTAAACATGAATTTATTACAAAAGGCAAATTAAACTATCTTAAACATACTTTTAAGTAAAGAAACTAAAACATACATTAACATGATGAATTAGTAAAAGAAATGAGAAATGCAAAATAAAAGATACATAAAAAAGAATCCTAAAAGAAAGTTTATGAAAGAAATTTATGAAAAGAAATTTAGAAAAATGTTATACTAAGAAAGGAGATTCTAACTATTTACATTAAAAGAAAATAAAGAAAGTAAAAGAAGAAAATAAAATCTATCTTTAAAAGGCTTTTTATGATTTTTGATTTAATAACTTGAAAAGAAAATAAAGCCATAGAAAAAAAGAAGATGGTGCTTTATACTAACATTAAGAGAAAAGAAATACTAATCGAAAGAAAAAGAAAATTGAGTGTTATAAGAAAATTTAAAGTTAGTGATAAAAGAAAAGAAAAATAAAATAAAATGTTAGCAAAAAAACCTACATTAACATTAAAGGAAAAGAAAAAAATAGAAAATAAAAGTTAGAAAGAGAAAAAAATAAAATAGAACATTAGTATTAAAGAAAAAAAAAGAGAATTTAAAAAGAATAAAAAAAAATTAAAGATACATTACAAGAAAAGAAAAAGAAAACTAGAAAAGAAATGTTAAGCTAAAAATAAAATAAAATGGAGTATTAAACTAATGTTACAAGAAAAGGAAAAAAAAGTAGAATAGAATGCTAGTAAAAGAAAATTAGACTAACTAAAAAAAAAGAAAAAAAAAACGAATGCTAGAATATTAAATTAACATAAAAAGAAAAAAAAAGCGAAGAAATGAAATACTAGAATTAAATGGGTATAATATTGACAATTACAACCATTTTTATGTAAGTGTTTATATCATAACAATAACGACATTATTTAGTTGTATTGTTAAATCATGTTAGCACTATTTAATGAATTAAAAAAAATAACAATGTACTTAGTGTGAAAGTGTAAACTAAGAAATTAATTAAAATAACTAAATTACATGAGACAATGAAAATAATAAGCAAGTTTAATTACATAAACGAAGGAAATGTACGGATTAAAATTGAACGTTAACCCGATCACTCCAAGAGAGAGAAAATAGAGTTAGAAAGATCAGGGATTCAAGCAAAGTACCTGGATAGCTAAAGAATTCTCGTGTCGGGGAATGGCAATTTGATCCTCGGGCGATGATCCAAGTTAGGGTTTTGGGACTTCGGTAGGGTTTCGGCGTTGGTATTTCAGCAGAGTTTCGGCGTCGGGGCTCGAATTGCTCGGCGACTCGGCAGAGTTTCTCTCACTAAACCTCTCTCTAATTTTCTGCTCTGAAAACGTACCATGGAGTACGGTATTTATAGAATTCTTCAACCAATGAGATGCTGACACGTTTTGGGACACGTCATGATTTTCGGAGTTGGTATTTCAGCAGGGCTTCGGCGTCGGGGCTCGAATTGCTCGGCGACTCGGCAGAGCTTCTCTCACTAAATATCTCTCTAATTTTATGTTCTGAAAACGTACCAGGGGGTACGGTATTTATAAAATTCTTCAACCAATGAGATACTGACACGTTTTGGGACACGCAAGGGTTTTTTGAGTTGGCGGCTACCGGGTATGAACATGGCGGTCGCCACATCAAAAGAAAGCTTCCAAAAGGTTCTACTGGCGGTCGTCACAATGAACATGGCGGTCGCCTTACTTGGGCAGCAAGTTTCGATGGTTCGATAAAATTTCATTGGTTTGAAGGTTTCGAGTTTAAATACCGAGTTTGGATCACTTCTCGAGGATTGTACTGAGGTACTATTCTATCTGTTTTCATCATCGAATTTATCTAAAATTGGGCGGGGTCAAATTAGAGTGTCTATAGATAATATAGTTAAAATATTAGCCAACCAACGATCCATAATGACATTATCAAAAGTAGACACAATTGAATTAGGCTTAGAGGTGTCGAACTAAATTACTTGGATAGTTTTTTGAAAGACAGATAATAATTATTTTGTTAAGGTTTTGTAGGTACAATAATTGATTGAATTTAGTATGCTACAATGACTAAATTTAAATACCATTTGAAGTGATATTTTATTTAGATATAAGATGTGACAGCATTCATTATAATATTTTTAATAAATTAATTTTATATAGCACGTCACATAAAATGATATTCAAATTCTTAACATAAAACTAATTCCATATACTCTGATTTTAAAAAAAAAATAAATTATATAAATATTTTTAAAAAAATTAGGGGTCCCTTCCAGCTTATGTAGTATTTTGTATATATGGATATGCCATAGTAATTTCTCCCGCTTCATCCTGACCCCGCATGTTCCTGCCTCGCTATGTATGAATTTTTCTCGTTCCAATAACAAATAAGGTGAGGATGGTATTTACGCCACCCGTCCCGTTTCTCTCCGCCTCATCTCTGATTATATAAAATAAATATTTTTTTTAATATGAATACATGTATAAAATATATATTTCTAAAATATAAAAAATCTAAAATATTAAACTATTATATTTATTTATAATTTTTCTTTTTTATTCTCATATTTTATATTTTTAATTTTATTAATTCATTAACTACTATTTTTTATTTATTATATTATATAATTTTCATTGATATCACTCTCTTAAATTTTAAAAATTACCCTTCAAATATCTCCGCATTCACCCCGTTTCTTTTTTTTTTTTAATTTTTTTTTATTCTTATTCCGGTCAAATAAGAAACGGGTATAGGAGAGCTTATCCTGACTCCATCCCGCCCAATGCGATAGCTAACGCACATGTATATATTTATGTAGAGAGCCAAAATTTATTAATCTTGGGGCAGAGAAAGTGGGTCTCCATAAATTTTGTCTTAGGCCTTGTTTGGCAACATAAATTTTTTAGTTTTTTAGCTAAAAATATAAAAAAAGTGAGATAAGATAAAAAGTCAAGAAATAAAAACAAAATATTAATTTCTAAAATACTTTAGTCAAACTTCACTCTATTTTAAAATATAATAATATTTTTAATTGATAATTTATTTACTATCAATGCCAGGTATATATAATTATTATCATCAACTATATATAATGTTAATACTGTCTAATTTGGAAAAAAAGTAAAAAAATTTATTTTTTAAAAATCAATTAAGTTCAAAAAGTTAGCGCTAATTTACCAAATAATAACTTATTTTAAACCCAATTTAGTTTTTTAGTTAAAAATACAAAAAGAAAAAAAATCTCTATTTTTCCAAAAATTCAAAATGCAAAATGGTGATTTTTAAGATGTAGTTTTTGATATTTTTAAAAGCCCATTATTTTTTTTTAATCTTTTTTAAGAAAGAAATTTATACACATTCTAAATACTCTAATTTTTTTTTTCAAGTAAACTCTAATACTCTCAATTAAAAAAGTCTAACTATATTATTAAAAACATAAAAAAATTGTTCAAGTATCCCAAATACTATTGCTTAAGAGCATAAATTAAGAATAATTTAAATATTTCAATAAAAACAATTAGAAAAAACTACTTAAAACAATCTAATCCAAGCAATGTACTTTTCTTATAATTTTAAAGAATTAAATTTTTTAAAAATCAAATTTTTTAAACATACAAAACAAGAGCTTAGTAGCAACTTCACAAGTTATTCGTCTATTTAACATGTTTAATGTGACATATCATTTTACAATTTACAGGGATAGAGAATAGACAAGTTTTTATTTGGAATGTCAAAAATAATTAATTTTTAAAATATTTAGTTTTTTTTTCAAAAAAACCTTAAAAAATTAGATTATTTGGGACAATTTTTTAGTATGTTTTTTTTTTACTTTTTGTTAAAATATTTAATATGTCTTTGCTTTTTTCTTTAAAATAACAGTATTTCAAATATTAGCACGATTTTCTTTTATTTTTGGGAGTAAAGTTGACTTTGTTAATTAAAAATATTATAATTATTTTATTTTTAAAAAAATTAAAATATTTAAGATGTGCATACGCCTACCTTTTTTTAATAAAAAAATAACTTTTTAAAGATGGGAAAAAGTTTTTAAATAACTCTTTAAAGATAGGCTGAACTTCAGCGACACTTGCGAAAGTCAAACAACAAATGCCGGAGTTTACGGTCCATCACATACTTTAAGCTCTTAATTGCTGAGATTGGGGACTCCTGCTATCCAGTCACTGCAGGCAGGCTCTGAGCTCAAAATGGTTTTAATCCGAATATCAAAATTTGATTCGAATGGTTTATTATGTTGTACTGTTTGAGTAGATAAGTGTTAAAGAAGATCAAGTCAATCAAAAATTAATACTCATATGATGTAGATACATTTCTTAGATAGTTTATTCTCAAAATATTATAAGTTAAATTATTTTTTCAAAACAAACATACTCTAATAAGATAGATATGGCTTCCAATTGACCTAAGGTTTTTTCAAGAATTACCTACTTGACGATACAACATAATAAACAATTCTGATTAAATTTTGGACTCCTGAATAAAATAATTTTAAGCTCACATCCTATTCTGCTATGACGTACACACAGCAGGATTCCAATCCCCTTTACGAATGATCCAACGCATTTTAAGTGAAATGGAACCATGGAAATTATTATACATATATTCATGCTAACAGTTGTACCCACGTTTTGTGAGTGAATTATAAAGTGTAGGAGATTAAGAATTTGTAATTTATTTTTAAATTTTTTAACCTATTCTAAAAGAGAATATAAATAATTAAAATATTAAATTACTTTTAGAGTTTTTTAGGGTGTTTTTTTTATTATAATAGTATAGATTTGATAAATTACACTTACTGAAGTACCTACTCGATGAGTTCAACATAATAAACGATTCTAATTAAATTCTAAGATCTCGAATAAAACAATTTTGAGCTCACAACCCATTCTGTTGTGACCTACTCACAGCAGCGACCCCAATCTCTTGTACGAATGATTCGATGCATTTTAAATAAAATGAAGACCAATAAAATTATTATCTATATATACATGCTAGCAGTTATACCCATACATTATGTGTGAATCATAAATTGTAGGAGATTAAAAATTTTCAATTCATTTTTAATTTTTTAAAACTATTTTAAAAGAGAATAGAAATAATTAAAATTTTAAATTACTTTTAGAGTTTTTTAGGATATTTTCTTATTATAATAGTATAGATTGAGTAAATTACATTTACTGAATTATCTTGTTGATGAGTTCAACATAATAAATAATTCCGATTAAATTTTTAGATCTCAAATAAAACAATTTTGGGCTCACAGCCATTTTGCTATGACCCACTCACTGCAGGGAACCCAATCCTCTGTACAAATGATCCGGTGCATTTTAGGTGAAATGGAAACCATGAAGATTATTATAAATATATACATGCTAGCGTTGTACTCACGTGTTGCGTGTAAATTATAAATTGTAGGAGATTAAAAATTTATAGTTCATTTAAATTTTTTTTAACTATTTTAAAAGAAAACATAAATAATAAAAATATTAAATTACTTTTAGAGTTTTTTAAGAATATTTTCTTATTATAATAGTATAAATTGAATAAATTACATTTACCTTATCTGCAATGAAAAGCACTCCTTTTAAGGTTTTTAAAATTACACTGATATTTTTTGTCATACTTGTTCAGAGATTAATATTAGCTAAAAATGGCATTTACTCTTTTACCCATGTTGCTAATTAAAGATTTTGTTTTTGCTAAAAGTCTAAAATAAAAAAGTTAAATTATCTTTAGTTTTGTAAATGTTTAGTTCACCAACTCCACAACGTTTGGGAGAGGTACACGAGTTTGAGGAAGGGGAAGGGGTTGTTGCCCTAATTCGCCAACCCATCGTATAGATAGATATGAGAGATAGAAGGGGTTGTTGCCCTAATTCGCCAACCCATCATATAGATAGATATGAGAGATAGATGTGTTCGAGAAAGGAGAAGAGAGAAGGGCATATTTGCTCAACACCCACCAACCCATCCCATTAGATAGAGGGGTTAAGGGTCTATGTTGTCCCTCAAAAGTATAATACATTGTTATAATGCATATAACTATTAGATATAATTTTTTATCGAATTCGTTTACTATGTAAAACTTGTCAAGTTTCTTATTACAGAAGAAAATAAAGTTAATATAATATTCGTAACTAAATAAGTGAATTACATTTACTAGTGATAGAAATTTTGACACGACACGTTAACACGAAATTAGAGAGTTAGGGTCGACTATTTTTAAAACGAAGTTAAAAATGACACGACCCTATAATCCGTTTAATAAATAGGTTTAGTTGATTTTGAACCTAAATAACTCAAAATTTATAATTCATTTAAAAAAATTTTTAACTGTTTTAAAAGAGAATATAAATAATTAAAATATTAAATTACTTTTAGAGTTTTTTTAGGGCGTTTTCTTATTATAATAGTATAGATTTGGTAAATTACACTTACCTTATCTACAATGAGAAACACTCCTTTTAAGGTTTCTAATATTACACTGATCTTTTTTGTCAAACTTGTTGAGAGATTAATATTAGCTAAAAGTCGCATTTACTTTTTTACCCATGTTGCTAATTCAAGATTTTGTTTTTGCTAAAAGTCTAAAATAAAAAAGCTAAATTATCCTTAGTTTTGTTGCCCCGTTTGGTAACATTTACAGTTTTTTATTTTTTGTTTGTAAAAAACATAAATTTTTTTATTTTTATAAAAAAAAACAAAAACATATTCGGTACATAAATGTTTAGAAAGTGGTAGTTGGAGGTTACAAATGATTGTAGTGGTCGGAGGTAGTCGTTAGAGATGTTATCCGGTGATGATAGTAAGAGGTAGCGATGGTGGTCGGAGGCGGTGGTCGAAGCGGGTGGTCGGACGTGGTGGCCGATGGTGGTGGTTGGAGGTGGTGGCCGATGGTGATGGTCTGAGATAGTGATCGAAGGTGTTAGTCGGGAATGAGAGCAAGAGGTAGCGATGGTGGTCGGAGGTAGTAGTCGGAGATGGTGATCAGAGGTGTTAGACGAGAACGATAACAAGAGGTAGCGATGGTGGCCAAATGTGGTGGTCGAAGGTAGTATGTGGTGATTGGAGATGGTGGCAAGAGACGATGGTCGGAGATAGTATGTGAGACCCTGACCCGTTTTTTTTTCTGTGTTTTTCGACGCGTGTTTACCGTTTTCGATTTTGCGTGTTTAAAAGCGTTATGATGCATGATCAGGCTTAGATATGCATGCAGAGTTGGTTCCCAGGGCCATGGGACGTTGCGGTGCAAATTTCAAAAATTCAAAAAAAAAAGATATTTTGGAGGCCTATGAATATCTGGAGTTAAATATTTTCAAAAGATATTTTCAAAACTTCTCAGCTAAGTTTTCTCCTTTTTCTCTCTGCCTTCTCTTTAACTTCTCGGGGGCCCGGGGCTCGATTTTCGACAATCCAACAGTGGATCCTTACTATTGGCATAGTGGGCTATACGTTCATCTGGACGGAATTCTATTCCAGCGAAGCTCAATTTTGCACGTGATTCGAGGTGTAGAGTTTTTAACTCACCGAGGTAGGAACCTAGACTCGCATGTTTTATAAGGGTGCTACGAGTAATCGCGTGTATTTTTACCGGTTAAAAATGCAAAAAAAATCGATTTAAAGATCGGGTTTTGCTTTAAAACCATTTTTGTGTTGTTTTCGATTGGGTGAACCGGGTTTTGAGGCTTTTCGTTTGGTGGTTCTTGACGTTTTGGGCTCGTGCATGTCTGTGGGTGTTAATATATGTGGGTTGGTAAGTTTATGTGTGTTTTAAAGCATCTTTGTGAGTGTTTGAGAGTTTTGGGGCTTGAAATTCAAAACAAGGATGTTTTGGAGCGTTTGTGCACGCTGAAGGGTGCTCAAGCATCGAGCGGATGCCTAGCGAGCGCTGCTCTTTGGTGGAGAGGCGCTCAAGCGCCTAGCGAGCGCTCAACGAGCGCCGTGGTCGCAGGGTCATTTTTGGGTATTTTTATTTTGATTATATCTTCCTCATCCGGACTCAGAATTAGGTCATTTTTGTGTTCAAATTGAAGCTCCTGAAGTCTTCTTTCCAATGACACCTCTCTCACATTAAAATTCGTTTTGTAAAAAAAGTTATGATCAAAATAGTGAGGGTATGTCATAACTTTTTAACTGCTTTTCACCCGTTTTTAGCTGAATGTTTGGGAAAAGCTTATTCTTCATCCTTGTTGGAACTTTTTATCAAATTTCTTATTCCTTGGGAGTTTGTTGTGTTGTTTGGTGGTTGGATCATTGGTTTCCAATTAGTTCCTAACGATATTCAGTTGATTGATTATGGGATTAATCGATTGAAATACTGTTGGATTCTTTTTGGGGTTCGGTTAGTTGTGTGGTGGTTTCAGGAGTCGTGTCGTGGTTTCGGGTGTTGGTTTAGATGTCGTCCTCGGGGGTGACGTGCATGGCTAGATGTGGGTTGTTGGGGCACGGTAGTGTGCATCGTGGTTTGGTATAGAGCGTGTTTGGGCTCATTTCACCTTTGGAGAAAAGGCGGTGTTTTATAACGTCAAGGTTTGAGGGGTTTAGCGTTGGCCTTCGGGTTAGGCTTGGTTTTATGGGTTGTTGGATGTCCCTATGAGTGGATATTGGTTTGTTTTGACGGGTGGCGTTGTGAGGTATTGTTATACATGGTTATGTGTGTTTATAACTGTTTATTTATGTACATATTATGTAAATGGATTACATGATTTTGGTATCGTTACGTGTATCGTGGTTGCATGCTTTAAAACTCAGAAGTTTTATAGGCACGGTTATGTGGAATATGAGGAACGGATGCATGCGACGTGGTTTGTGTAACGTAGTGACAGTACGTGGCTTTATGCATTTAAACCCTGGTTTAATATGCATGTTTTGATTCGGTGTTATCCCGTAATGTTTTGTTTTATCCAGTAATATGCGGTTTTATCCCGTTGTGTGCGGTCTTATCCCGCGGTATACGATTTTATCCCGTGGTTTACGGTTTTATCCCGTTGTATAATCCGTGGTCGGTGGTTTCATCCCGTGGCTTACGGTAAAATATGCGGTTTTACCCCGTGGTTTAGTATGCAGTTTTACCCCGTGGTTTGGTCTATGGTTTTACCCCATAGTATACGGTTTCATCCCGGGAATGTATGTTTATATACAGATCTTTGTCTCAATGTTAGGACTGTGGTTGCGGTGTGTGAGGGCCGATTGTTAAATCTGTTGTTGGGGCGTGTGAGGGCCGGTTGTATGTATCATGGATTGCATGTATTGTATTATGAGACGGATAGATCAATTTTCAAACTATTTTAAGAGTCGTGTGAATTGCGATCTAAAAACCCTTTTTAACTATTTTTAGGCTTCTGTGAGTAAGTCAAAAGATGATTTGTATCATTGATTTTCCGTTTGCATGTGAAAACTGTTTTCAGACTAAAATGAGAGTCTAAACCTGCACTTCGATTTCCTAGCATGTTTTGTTTATACTGCATGCCTGTCTAGTTTCTGCTGAGCTTTGGCTCACGGTGTGGAATTTGATTTTTTTCAGGTACTGGTTACGCTGGTTGATCTTGAGGTGCTGGGGAGGTGGAAGAATTATAGTCTTCGTTTTTGTTTCTATCTGTATCATGTATGCTTAATAAATATTTTTCGGCGTCGGAGCCTGGTAATGTATACCGTTTGGCGTTTATATACAATGCATGTATGTTTATTTTGAGAGTGTATTCTCGAGCTAGGTGTTGTGGTTGTTTGTTTATGGGTGTTTCACGTGACCCGGAGTTTGGGGCGTGACAACATCGATCCTATGTCTCGAAGGCTCAAATTCAATCCATTACGGTCAACTCCCATGATTAAAAAAATAATCACCATTTACATTATTGAATCAAACATTAAAAGTAAATGACAATATAAAAACAGAATTAGAACGCCTACAAAACAAAGTTATGAACAGTTCTAAAACTATCCGGCCCAGATAACCGAAAATAAAAAATAAAACGGCTTTGATACCAATTGTTGGAGGCAAAACTGTCAAGATATTTGTTTTTGCAAATGATTATCTGAAAAAAATTAACTGGATGGGAAAACGCCAAAACGGGCTCCAGATAAAACTTTTGATTACGAACGATCAAAATAAAATCTATGCATCCGAAGTTAATTTAGAAGAATACTTTTTTACTGATCGAATCTTCAACTACGATTTGAATCTAAGTTGAAACTTCTGTCAGTTCTTCTACTGTAGTTTCTTATGCGATTCCCGGATATAGTGTGGGCTATAATCCTCCGAGAACTCGTACCGGCTGAATCAGGACAGCTTTGATCTTAGAAGACAAGCTATGAAACTGGTTTAGCCTACTCGCATATTTATAGTACAATAGCAGGGACCTGGTGAGTAATTATGAGTAAGATTTCCAATGGAACACAGACACGTATCAGCGATTTTCGTAATTAAGCAAATCTCATAGCGGTATCTGCAATTATGAAAAACCAGCAGCAGTTTCTACAATTTTCATAAAACACTGAATTACAGCTCACACCACTAAAGAATTATAATTGCAGTCTGAGCCATAATTTTAATATCATATAGCATTGAGCTCCTGTTATTAAATACTTACCATTTCTCCTCACGTTAAGATTTCTGATACCCCCTAATTAAATTTAATTACTGAAAATTTAATTTAATCGGCATCTTGGTATTCCTTAAACCATTCCGCTTAACTTATTTGACCGTCGAATAATTAAATCCATCTGCAGGGTTTGGCTCGGTCAAAACTTATATGCTTCTTTGAGATGGTATCGTCAATCCCGATCTTTCGGGATGTGGATTCCGTCAATAATTAATATTTGTCATATAAATAATACTGCTATCCAACTCACTGGGAATATAGA